>DF240237.1:6435-130066 GCA_000507305.1 Breviolum minutum Mf 1.05b.01
AGAAAGAAAGAAAGAAAGAAAGAAAGAAAGTGAAGCCCTATCTGAAACTGATGGCCTCTGTTCATCTGAACATGGATTATGGGGTATCGGTTTTGGGGGGTCCCCTATCGGTTATGCAGGTTTCATGAGCTGCTTCAAAGTTCAAGGCAACTTCTTACTACTCTGTTCATCCAATAATTTTGTCGGCTACTCATATAGGAACTTACTAAGGCAAACCCTTCAACCGATTTCCACTTTTTCCTCCAACATCCCCGTGGAAATAAAAAATGCCCGCGTCCTGAGGACACACAGAACTGACGGTGATGCAAGCGAACAAGGTCACCTTGAGCATAGCCTCAAGTTTCATCGAGTTTCAGAGTTCCCCAAAACTAACATGACAATGGAACATCCCCCATCTTCAATAGCGGAATACCCCCCCAGAAAACTAACATGACAATGGAAAATCGCCACCTTAAATAGAGGATACATCTTCAAATGGATGTGTTTCCACTGTCATGTTAGTTTTCAATAGGGAATACATCTTCAACAGGTCCATTTTTCGTCGAGAGGGGATCACTATAAACCATCAGACCACCCAAAACTAGCATGGAACCCAAAAATCGCCCAATTGAAAAGGAACATCATTTTCCAAACCTCTATTTTTAGGTTCCATGTGAGTTTTTGGGGGTGTAAATGTTGTTCCATGCTTTTATCTGGTAAACATAGATCTAAATCAACCTGATTTTCTTCCACCCCCATCCATCTTCAAACATTCAAACAGTTCAACTCTGATGTGTATTAGACATACTGAAACTAAACAACAAAACCCTCTCTGCAAAATTGGCATGTTGCCCCCCCCAAAAGGAAAATCTCATCTTCCAACCCGTGATTCCAGAACCAAACTTACCAAGCAGCTCTTCGAGGCCAACGCTACCACCATCGCTCGCCCTTTCACATGCACCAACTGCACATCAGCATAGCGAAGTTGTGATTCCTCCGGGGAGGTAGCTAAATGCTTTAAACTTTAAACTGTTGTTTTATCGTTTGATAATCAATGATAATCAACTTAAGTTGTAATTATGTTTTAGTTTATAGTTTATACACACATGTTCTTCGATGTGGCTCATGGTTGGAATCACAAATCATTCAACCACAAATCAAAATAGGAAGGCAATAACCAGCTATGTTTTTGAAATGACATGGGTTTTTGACCGACCAGATTCGACCCCCGACGCACCACCAATTGGCGTATTCCCCAACAAATCCTTTTTCAGATGCATCTTTTTTTGTTTAGGGAAAGTTGTTCACCAACTTCTTAAATCTTCTTGTTGAATATCCAAACTTAGGTGGTGATATATTCATATTAGATTGACCGCAATTTTGTTGCAGCAGTTGGGATTGTTTGAGCTATTTCAATTTGTTTTTGCTTACCTTGAATATTTGCCACCTCACAATAGTATATCAAGTATTGCACAGTGAGTAGAATTGCATTATATAAAGCTGAATTTTGTCCATCACCATTTTGATACATCCCTTTTCGATCTACTTTATCTTCCAGTTAAACCATCCAAATTTGTGCATTCCAATTGTCAAACAAACATAGATTTCCTTTGGATTCAACTTCAACCTGCCTAGGAAGTTGAGGTAAAGCAACTAACGTTGATCAATAAGAATCACTTTGACTCCATCTGCTTTTTGATGTGAAACTCATGTGCGCAACACATCCGATGTGTTTCCTCTGCATTCCACCAGGGACAACAAGTGATACAGCATATCCAAAAGGAAATAAGAAATCCAGGACCAACGTTCAAAATGTCTGCACATCTAAACACAACAAATTTCCATCGCACCACTACCTGACCTCTCCCGAAATTTCCTCCCCACGCTGTCCTCTTCAATGGTACCAGCCTTTGCACCGGTGAAACCCGGTACCAGAACGAGGCCGATTCCGTCAAAGCAAAAGGCATGAGAAGCTAGGTAGGCCATAACCACGTAGTAACCTGGGAAAAGTTGTACGGGCGCCAACGAGGTCGTTTTTCCTTTTCCGTGATGGCACAACAACTGTTCAGTTGATTTTGAGGGATGTTGATGTTGGGGAAGTGAACCACTGTAGTAGGATAGAAACTTTTTCCGCCGCAGATCCCCAACAGTTTCATGTTATCAAACATAGATGATGGCTGAAATAAATTACGACTGTCCCAGGGTGAATTGAGCAGGAAACTCTTCAAATCGCTAGTCATCCAATCGTCCCTTTCAAACCCACATCAGTGGCTCGTTCTTGCATGAGTTTCACATGGTGCCTAGGGTTACACTATGCCGTCAAGGGCGATATCGTTCACCCTAAGCCATTTATGCTGAAGGATCATGGGGTTCATCATGAGTTGTGTTCCCGACACCCTGGAAAAAATGTAGGCAAAGACCAACAATCTCAGATGAAACTTGTGATTCCAATCAACCTACAATGAGAACAACTACAGACATTGTAACCGGTAGCATTGCTCAACTGCACTGAATAAAAATCCCAAATCAACAAACATATTGACGATCTTTCTTGACTCCATTGATGCATGGAACTTGAAAAAAAAACAAATAAACAACAATATGACAATATATATATATGATGTGTGTATGCATACCACAAAGCTGAGCAAAAAATAATTTTGCACCAACCTTTGAAAAAACCATTTAAAACGCTGGGGATTTCGGATGGCATTTGCATTCATATCTTGCTGACTCGGCATCCAAGATCTTGAGTCAATCTTGAGACATCTCCGTCATGAAGCAGAACCACTGAGCTTTCACATGTACCCTCCAGGGAACTAACATATCCCACCTGGGGAAAAGGAAAATCATCTTCAAAATGCCATTTTTTGGGGATATGTTGGTTCCCTGGAGGGTAATGCTTGGAAGAAATTCCAAACAACCACCTGGGATGTATAAACAACTCGTAAAACAATTTGAGAAACTACCAACCTCAACTGGTGCAGGACTTCCATCAACAGTAGTAATTTTGTAAGATACTATCAACAAATATCAATGTTTCTAACAAAGTCACAACTTCAAAAATGCAAACAAATCTATTCCCATCTAAATAAGTCCCTGGGAAATATTTACCCCCAATCCGGAGTCTTCAACTACCAACCAGCGCCATGGTGGCCAGCGGCCAGATTCTGTGAGACCGAGACGATCAGAAACCTCTGGACCCAATTCTTCCTGGCAAAAGCCGTGTTTTGTTCGACCGTCATTTACTTACAAACTGGTTGGAAAAGGGTATATGCTATGGATCCATTGACATGGTAAAATATACATGTAGATATACATAGTTTGCAAATAAATAGATTAATTCTGTAACATGTTGTATATAAAAACACATAGCAAACGTAGAGGGAAGGAATGGGTTGACAACCCAACCCGTCAAACCAGTCGATGTTGGTAGGTTGTTTCTCCATAGTTGCAATACTTTTTGTTGTATCCCAAATAGGGCAGGTTTCAGCCATCAAAAGTACTGCCTGTATTTTTTGAATCTAAACGAGATCTTGTATTCCTACGAAATTGTTTCATTTGGGTGTTTTCATTTGAGTCTAAACGAGACAGTATCAAGCAAATGGTTTCAAATTTGGTAATGTATAATCCAATTGGGGGTGCATAAATACGATCATCAACACATCCATTGCTACCTGTAGCGGCAAATGAATCATCCCTTGTTGATTTCGATCAACAAAAGACAGGGATTTGGACATTGCATGCCAAATCCGCCATCAGTCATGTCCAATCCATATAGATGTTGATGATACATGACAAAGACAAAACAGGTATCAAACTGTTCTTACAACTTTAAAATGTAGTCAAGCAGTAGAACCACCTAAATCACGTATACTTACCAATCAAAACACAGTGATTTGAATCAATTTTGAAGTGACATGAACCAAACCAACTCCAATATCAACTAGTTGAACAATATTAATTGGTCAAATTCGATGATTTTCGCAGGTAAGGGTGAAAATAAAACATATGTAGCCAGCACCTACTTGGAGGATCATCCCAGCTAGTAAGTGGCTAATAACTATGTTTAGTAAGTCCCCTAACTAGGGTTAGTCCAGTGATAAATGGGCTGTAACTCCCTTAACTCACCACTTACTAAGTGGGATGATCATCCAAGTAATCCATTTTCTTCCATTTCATTAAATTCTTCGCCCAGCTTCACAGAGTTCAAGATAGTCCATCTGCATACGACGTTTTCGTCGCTTGCCTTCCTTGATCAACATGTCAAAACAAAGAGGTCCAAATGAAACTGCAAGGCTTAGTTCTCTAGATGGTGGTTTCAACCCATCGGGGTAAAAATAACAAATCTTTGAAAGCACTACCCAGATATTGTTGCAAATACAGAAACACATCAAAACTCCAAAGTTTACATCTGCATTTCAATTTTTAATTGCTTAGGAAAGGGTGCATCATGATTGTTTCAACTTTAAAAGGCAGTCATTTCATGTTATGCTCCAATTTTCCCTGACAGGAACTTTGTTTGGTACCTGCAAAAAGCCAAGTCCACTTTTAACCCAATTCAGAGAGTTTATTTGGAGAATCTGAGAACCAGAACCGAATGCATGAAGCTAAATAAACAGCTTGTCATTTCTAGATATGGATATATAATTGCCAAAAAAAAAGATATGACAAAAACCATAGTTTGTTGTAACCTCTAAACCAGGGGAGTACATTGGAAAACCCGCAATTTTACATGACACCAACCAACCAAACCAACCAACCAACAAACCTCGAGATTCGACATGCAGGCAAGCATCCTCACACCAAAAACTACCCTTCAAATGATCGAAATCTTGATCTGACCAACCTGAGGCTCAGGAGCTCGTCTCAATGCAGTTGGTTTCAACATAAAACCAACCCGTTGCGCTCGCATGGAAATACCCAACCCTGAAGCTAACACTGGTTGGTGGTTTCAACCCATCTGAAAAAATATTAGTCAAAATGGGAATCTTCCCCAAGTAGGGGTGAAAATAAAAAATATTGAAACCACCATCTAGAACATCATAGCCCCTGAGAATAGGCCTGAAGGCCCCAAAAGGAAACTCGTCTTTGAATGATTCAGGGGCGATGTTAGGTTCAGGGAGGGGTACAACCTCAAAAAGATGGTTGCGATTCTTTTTTAACCCAAGGAAAGAATCGGTACGAATTTGCTGGGTTTTTGCGATTCATGTTTCAAGACATGTCCAAAGACCCATCAAAATCAACACCTGCAAACAAATAATACATAAACACACTTAAACATTCACCAGTTGTCTGACTTCCTTTCTGCACAAGCTAACATCACAACCTGTAAGTTTCGCTTTAAAATCGGGTTACTTCTCAATGGGCTGTAAGCGTCACCAAAGATCTGTTGGAGATCGATTGACCTGCAGCTGCGGGTGGAAAATTATTGACAAAAAACTCAGGGAAAGTTCCCAAAAAAACTTTCGTGGCCGGCTGGGTCAGTGAGTCTCGTTATATACCCCCGCAAAAAACTAACATGACCTAGAAAACATCCACCATGAATAAAGACGTATTTCCTATTGAACATGGGGACTTTTGCAATTTCAGGGATGTAGTCAGTTGGTGTCTATTTCACCGTTCTTTACGGGACGTAATGACAACCTACTTATAGAGGGGTTATAATACATATACTAAGTACCATGGAGATCCCAGTAAAAAAGGACCATTTCAAAAGGCAAGTGCTCATTTTGTTAGTTTGCGGAAAAGTAGCAGTTGATGATTTGAGGAAGACGAGGAGCCAATCCATTCAACCAGTCGATTGTTGGTATAGTTTGAGGTTTTGTTAAAACACTGGTTCACAGTGGATTCCATGAAGGTCGAAAATGGGTTCCCTGCATGAACATAAATAGATTATCTACCCACTGTGTACATCACCAAACACGCCCGTGTGATTCCAAGTTCAGCAAATGGATTCCTCCCTGTTTCATGGGAGGACCTGCCCATCCATTGCGGTGCTCCCCCACAGGGTGCCAGCCATCACCAGGACCAGTACGTTTTTAGTAGGGGATCCCTATTGACCTTTTTTTCATGCCGCTGGGAAGGGGGTTCACATCCCAACCCATCCTGTGTTGGGCTGAGTTTCAATCATCAACAATTAAGTAAGATACACAAAATGTGATACACCACAATCATGTTTGACAATCAAGCAGGTAGTATCACTATACAGTACAGGTAGTGCATAGATAGATACACTATTATACTAGAGTATGCATATATCATATCACCTGTGCTGTATGATGCTAATATCCAAAAAAACATCAAACAACGACAACTTTGAACATATTCCCAAGGCACTTTTCAGTGGAGTATTTCCGTTCATGCAGCAAGTGAAGTGCTATCCATGTGGAATCACCTGACGCGAAATCGTCCGAAAAAAAAAAAAAAAAAAACGGATGTAATTCGCCAAGGCGGGCCCAAACACCAGCCATAAGTGGATTTATGGGGCACCTTATAAGTAGGGTTATAACCCCTGGAAGACTAACACGGAACATCATCATGGATGTTTGGAAGATGATTTTCCTTTCTAAATGGGTGATTTACAGGTTCCATGTTAATCTTCCAGGGTGTATAACCTCACTTACCTATTTATTTCTCGGCCATTTATAGGGGTTATAACTTATAACTCCCATTTATAGCGGAGCTAGGGGCCCACCTTGAACCTCTGAGGATGTCCACCTCAATTTTGGACTTTTCCTAATCTTTCCCACAAATTCCCTTGGAAATGGTGAGTTTTTGGGAATAAATCAACTAGTTTCCAAGGGTCATAGATTCCTGTATTGCAAATATCCCATTTGTTTCAATATCTAGTGGGTCCCATTTCCATTGAATCAACGGAAATTTGCAATAAGAAATGGGACCTCAATGGATATCTACCACACCCATGATGTGCAGGCATTGCGGGAGTGTTGCTGTCAGAATCCAGCAACTACAAGTACATCATATCGAACTGCTGGGTAACCAAGTTGTACCAGCACAGTTGGTGCGTTCAAATCGTTTACACACCTTGAAACTAAAATAGCACCTGCCAGGAAGCCATCCCAAAAGGAAAGTCAATGTTCAGGTGCTATGTTAGTTGCAGGGATGATACTACTTGATGGACTTGGATAAAAGGAGCAAAAAGAAGGACCATGTTTTGCAACATGTTGCGCATATGATTTTGCAGGTCCGATTGAATCCCAAACACGCATGCAGCCCTGTGCGAACTGTGTTTCTATCAGACTCTGGAAAGTAAAACCAATATCTTATTAACAGTTGTTTACAAAACAAGGGAAAATGATGGCTAAATATTGAATATGGGCAAATGCCATGGGGTTTCACTACAAGTTGGGAATTAATTGTCATCCCGCACAGTTACAAGACGAGCCGAGCAACGCTTTAACACTTCACAGGATGGATTTCTGCGTTCTGCCAGCGTCACTGCAACTCGCAGTGCCGGACATTGCTCAGCAGTTTCTTTGGTCCTCGAATGGAATGTGTTTCGGGCAACGTGGCGATACTCATTGGAAAAAAACAACAGGACCTGCATAAATTCTTGTTTCCATTTTACAGTATCAGCCCTTATAGCCCTTCCATCACATATCACACTAGGCTAAATCTCGTTGAAGGCTCAACAAAAATCAACATAGCTTCAACGTGTAATCACTTGTCTTTCTTTCTAGTTAATGGTGCAATGCCAAGTGGACATGAGAGCAAATGATGGATCTAGACCCTTAGATGCCCTGGTAGGGAGAAAATGTTCGATGAAAAAACATGTGAAAAAGCAAACACCATCAGTATTGCGCAGCAAACACGTGCAACCTATGAAAATTTGACATTGCCAACGTTTTGTATGGAGGTTTCGTTTTTCAATACCATTAATGAAATGCAACGCCATTGAAACGCCATCGAACCCAACATACGAGTACGAACTGACACATCTTTAATGAAGAAACATACCGGAAACCAACCAAAGGTTTCAATCATGAAGAAACATCACTTAATCTCAATCCCAGATAAGGCCCCACCCTTCCCCCCAAGGTGAACCAGGTGAAACAGGAACCCAAATCGGGGAACCGTGTGCCTCTAAAATACACCCAAAAAATATCAAATCATGCGGGGAACCGGGGAGAACCAGGGTACCGTTTCCGTTGTGGAAAATATTCTTGGTTCATACTGAGTTGGCGGCATTGACAGCCCCTTTGGCAAGAGTTTTCCTGAGGTTTCTCACCACTAAGACTTGAAGTGTTCTATCTAATTCGGGACATACGACTTATTTCCTCCCCAATCGTCAAATCTGCATCTTTAACAAGACCAAAGGCGCTATATGTCTAATATATGGGAAGGGTTTACTACTCCTATCTGTGACGTCACCCTTTTAAAAAAGGGCCAGCATATTTTTACTAACAAAACCACTTCAATTCGATTGCAGACCCAATAATCTGCATGCCATGCATCCAGCACTGTGCACAAGGAATTGCCAAAAGCGGTGCGCCCAGCGGCGTATCCTTGTCGCAGATCAATTTCTTTCCATCGCCTCTGAAAGCAAAGTCAGCAGATCCGGGGCACCATACGACCGGAGAGGAGTTAAGGTACACCAATGTGTAAGATGAAAATCATGTAAAATCTACTGGGCAACGGATTTTGAGACAACTAAACTATACTTGAACTCTATACTTGCTACCTTTGATGAAGTAAAGCTTGTATCAACATGGGTATATCGTATTCCAATACATGTACAAAGGTTCACAAATTTCCGCGCTGGATTTTGATCACCAAACCTCACTTTATCTGTGAGGTTTGGTGAAATCTGCTACATTTTTGCCATGTCAATACCTCCCTTGGAACGATCACAATATCCAACCTATAGAAGTATACTTTCCAGCTACCTTTTAAAGGGTGATATGTGATCCTTCCCTGGAGGCTTTTTGGCATCCTTGTGTCCTTGCCACATCAATGCCACATCATGTTTATGCGGACTGGCAAGTGATTTATCCCTAATGCCATCTGAGATTTAACCAACCATCCGCCGTTTTTTTTGATAAGGATTCACAAGGTGGAAAAATAAACAACCTATACCAAACTAGGTAGCAACATCTTCTATAAAAGTTGCAGCAACCAGCTGTAGGTTTTGAACTTTGTTCAAATGATTCTTGGAAAAAGCAGTGTACAATAATTTTGTCCCTTCCAAAGTTGCTCATGAACTTGAAAGAAGAACAAGTGAATATCAACAGGACCAGCATATATGATTTCTGAATCATCTTCCATTGGTCAGTTACCAATGTCAGAGCGTCATTCTCAACACTGCGTCACCTTTAAAGTAAAGCCTATTTAAGCAACCAATACATTCCCTAAAACTAACGTATAAGCCCTGAAAAAAGAGGCCATCGCCAAAAGGACATGGCCTCATCTTCCAACCATTGATTTTCAGGGGCTATGTCAGTTTTAGGGGGAGTTTATAAGCGCTACGGGTGAGTTCACCCTCCCAAAAAATCCGGACGCCTGACACTCGGCTGAAGATAAAATCCGATGCCTTGGCCTGACACGTGATGAGAATTTATCATCGCTATTTGTAACAAAAGGCAAGGAAGAAACAAATCCAAGATCTCGATCTTTGGGATTCTTTGTTTGTAAACACTGTTTGTATCAAACAATGTTCCAGGAATATGTTCGGGATGATTGCTCAAATACTTCGGACTACTTTTGATGGACAACATCTCACACTGCTTGGGGATGTATGGAACCCCAAATCGTTTGATTATTCCCTCTTTAATCGGTGCAAGGATTTGTCCAGCAAGCTTATGCCTCTTAGATTCCAAAGTAGAAACCAATGTTGAGTTCCAATTTGCAAAATGTATGCTGCACATGTATCTTCTTACACGTATGATAAGGATTGATAAGGTGCTGTATATGATATGTATGTGTATACATACAGATATGTCATCATGGATTTCTGTTCTTTGTCATTGGGCTGTTGGAAAAAGAGTGAAGGTTAACATGTTGACAATCAAACGCAGTTCAGTCCAATTCCAATAGTATCAAGTGACACTGGATTGTGGAAATCCTCTTGAAATGAAATGTTTGTTCATCATGAGCATTTTGAGAGGTGTCTATGTTGCCATGTTGCCCATCATTTTTGACCGCTCCAAAAAGCCTTTCTGTTGAATGCCCTGAGGTGTCATATCTTCATATCTTTATATCATATCTTTATATCTTTATATCTTCATCTTCATCATCATCAGGACACTTTTGAACTCGTGTGATTACTAATCCTGAACTCCCAGCAACATAGTACATCGCTGTATATTGACTGTGTCACAAAAAGTTATCATTCTCATGTCTGATGTCCCAGTCTTCCGGTTCGTTTTCCCATACCCCAACCAGCCTTTTGTCGGCTGGCTCGCGAAACATCATGCTGGGACATTAAAGAAGTTGCGAATTGGAGCTAAAAAAACTGGTGATGACTGGTCATTGCATGGTTTTCTAAAAAAAATGGATGAACTGCGAACCCTTCGGTATCCAAGAATGCACGCATCAATCAAGTTGTTTTTTCATCAAACCCCGAGGCCTACAACATGTACACCACACCTTCACCGGAGGGTTTAGAGTTTCCTGAACCTAACAAAAGGGCCGGGTCTCTGCATTGTATATCAATATACATGCATACATTCTATGAAACTGCATTATTTAAAACCATGGACAAACACTGCAACTATAGAATTACATGTAATACATATATATATATACGCTAGGGGCCGGAGGTTCACCGAAGGTTCTTTGAGTAGGATTTTGTGAATGGTTAAAAATTGTTATTTCGCTGTGGCGAAACGTGAGTTTTTGAAGAAGTCATTCTCTACATAGAATTGTGTTCTGCGCGGACGAAATTTTTTTGATCCGCGTGTTGATTGATCAAAAATCCATCATTCATACATTTATATTTGTGAGAAACGTGTGATTTGTGTGGTAAAATGACGATTTTGGAAATGTTATGATGTTCCAAGTGTTCAAAAGTGCTGTGGGCCACAGTATTTTTGGAGGTAGTGTCATAATTCACTGGCAGGCGCAGTGAATTTGAACATGAAAAAAAATTGCAATGTCTGACAGTCAAGCCTTTTGTGTCTGTTTTTTGCTGTCTCTGTTTTTTAAGAATCATGAATGTTGAATCTTTGGAAGAAGGAAGCCATTGCCACATCTCAACAAGATCAAAATAGCTAAAGCACGGAGAAGATCCTCCATCGCATAACGAAATAATATGGAACTTCGATTTTGAACCCAAAACAAACACATGTTCCAGATGTCACTCTTGCCGAAGAAAAAAAGAAAATTACCGATGCAACATGGCACAGGTCAAGTCACCGAACAGACAGCATCTATCATCTTGACGACAACATGCGTAGTGTGCTAATAAAATCGTATAAATAGTATCGTTAAAAAAAGGTAAAGTAGTAATATACCCAACTTCCAACTTCTTGCGTAGCATCAACCATGTTGGCAAGTTCAAGGAACGTTACCATCCCCACCCCACCCCACCCCAACTTCATATATATAAACCCCCTTGGGGCAGGAGTTCCCGGTGAACCTCCTGCCGGGTATATATATATATACATACATTGTAATCAAAGCTCCATATCTGTGCGTTTCTTTTCGATCAACAGTATGGGTGTACACATTAGATTATATCGTTCTTGGGAAGAAAAGCGGCAGGTGACACATCAAACGATACATGAAGTTCACCATGGTGTAGAAGAATTGACATGTCAAGGCCTTGCAGCCCAAAACTCAAAATTGGGAATCAACATAAGCAACATGTCAATGAACAAACTGTTTCCCGGTGTATTTGTGTGAGGCAAATGCGCAAAACAGTGTGGACAAAATGATAGGACAATACTACGATGCTGAAGCAAATCTGGAAAACAAGTCCGTGAACCTGGAATCTGTCTATATGGCACACACCTGTTCCAGCTGAAAGAGTAAACATGCAACACGATCCATAAATTACGCTGTTCCACCGTATATCAATATGATGTATAACATGGATATATTTTGAAACAAATTCTTCATACTCAGAAGGAATTGGAACTGGCTGCTGGTGAGCTTTCTTCTCCAACTCAAGATTGGAAATGAATCTTCACGCTCTTTAAAAAAACGTGGGACTCTACAAGAAAAACAAAATACCTAACATGACATATTCCTGGAAGATTCTGGAAGTAAGCCATGGAGTACTCTTCTAGTCATGGTTCAGTGAAAAATGGGTGTATCTCCAATAGTCGTTACCTTTCAAATAGAGGGCATTTTCCAGTTTCATGGATATGAGAGAATAAGTAAAATGTGTTTGAACATGTTTGAACCACCCGCATTGCTGTCAGCTTCCCCATCTTTGTGTTTCTCAGCCTGGAAGGTCAAAAACACTGCTTTTGCAATGCCGGCCGCGCATGGGACGGCCATGATAGGAATAATCTCTGGCAGTGATGTTCCGGCGTGGACAACATGTGGGTTCATCCATGGAAAAACATGATTCACATCCATAGCATGCTATAATGGCGTAACTATTAATCTGTTACACTCCCTTAAACTAACATATCACCTGAAAATAGGTCATCCCAAAGGGAACAGATCGTATTCCAAGGGCATCCATTTTGCAGGTGCGAACATTTCAGGGAGGCTATCGCCGTGAAACTATGCACCTACAAAGAACAACGGTTGCAAAAGAAAAACATGGATAGGCTCCATTGGAGAGTCTACTCACTAGATCGATATATCATGAGCTTTTCTTTGCTATATGGATGGTATCTTCTGAAAATCCTTTTACACTGCACTTAACAAAAATAGAGTGAAATGGCTTGGACCAGTAAATATCATGTTCAGATCTGGCTTTGACATTAGAGTCAACTACCTACATGGACCTGCATTCAGTGCTCCAAATATCTGATCTAGGCCAATCTAGGCCTTCAAACAGTCTCCGCAAGTGCCATCACTGCCATTCCTTTCCATAACGTTCAGATCCACTCAGGCATTCCGCATTTCCTACAGAAAGTTGCGGGCGAACATGAGAGTTTGTCATCTGTAGGTCCAGTACGGTGCTGGTCCGTCGACTTAAATTTCGCCCTAGTTTTCTTGGCGTTAATCAGCACCATAGCTGCAACATAGCTGCAATTCCCCATCAGACTTGAGTTGAACTGCGAGAAGTGAATGCATCTTGCCCTCTGACTCAATGAAGTCGTATAATTCAGTGTTCGAGATTTCGAATCTCTAGAAATCCCATAACAACGTCTGTTCAATGGCAGGAGGACTTGAATCTTCCCAAACTCAGACGCCTATAATGTAATATGTAGATGGTATCTTTTCTAATAAATGTACAGCCTTAAAAGAACTAGTAACTTTTTAAACATAATGCCTCTTCTGAATAGGTATAGATCACCCCTACAGCCGCCGTCGATTTCCAGCCATGCAGTTTGCTCATCCTCGGCACCATCGGCACCAAAAACCCGCCACAATCCGCGTCCTCAAGACGTCGTCTCTTGTGATGCGCCGAGCCTGCCGATAGGCTCTCAGTTTCCCAACCGCAGAAAGGGTAGAATATATGGTGGTCAAACCACCAACTTCCCTACAAGGTATGACCCGTCACCACTTCTAACTGGATTTATGGGGCGCTAAAAGTAGGGTGAAGGAACCCCAGTTACTCATTTATAAGGCCATTTATAGGCCTTATAACTCCACTTATAACTAGTAGGGGCCTACCTTGTAGTAACATAGCTGGGTCAGGGTCAGGGTGTTTCAATCGTTTCTGGGGTCCCACTTATCTTGTTGGTTGCTAGTTAGTTGAAGCACCCATTCTGAAAAACTCTATATTGATCAAATCGGATCATTTTCCCTAAGAGCGTAATAGTAGAGTAACCATAAAACAAATCCCAAACAATTACTGTTTTGGTGACTGTTCAATTGGCGATTGAACCACCCATTCGAAACAAAAGTCTTTGTCAACTATAGGTAATCTGATATGATCCTCCTTAAAATGATGCGAACATATGTAAACATTTTGAAACTACCGATTAGTACCGGCTATGTCTTAAATCCTGCATCAGCTGGTGATAAGTCAACTGGTTAGTAAGATTGGACTGACATCAACGATAGGGTGATCCCCCTACCTACTAATGACCGCCAGGATTACCCTCCCTACAAGTAGCACTTCGCCCCTGAACATAGGCCTTCCCAAAAGGAAATAATCGTATTCCAACCATCAACGTTCCGGGGCTGCTGCTGTTGGTTTCAGGGAGGGTATGGATGTTTTTGTTTGTCCTTATGATCTCAAGCTTAACCTTCTTTTCAACTTGTTCTTGGGAAGAGCATCACCAAAAAAGATGTATTGGTGAACATTTGAGAAAACCCACTGATGCTAAGAACATACCTCCTGATTGTTTTCAAAATCATTTTTTTGCAACCCTGCATTCACATGGTGAATTTTCGTGGTAATGTCAGAATACCTTCCTCCATTTGCAAACTGAAAGGTGACCAAGCGAAACTCTCTTTGTTGAAGATTTGACCAAACCATGTCATCACGGATGTTTCATGAATCCCAAAAAATGATGGTGTGTAGCATGTTTTTTTCCAAGTTTCACCTGATATAGTTTTCAGGAGTGTATACCATACACCAGGATGATCCAGGATGATCCAGGATGATACATCCGGAGGTCAACTCGAACTGACAGTTCGGATCTACTCTCACCCTGGGTGCCAGTTCTGAATACAGTATCCTTTTTTCTACTAGTAGTTGGTGGTTTCAACACATTTGAAAAATATTAGTCAAATTTTGATCATTTCGCCAAGTAGGGTTGAAAATAAAACATGTTTGAAACCACCACCTAGTTGTTGTTCATGCGACCGGAATGTTTGTCACATCTTGCCAGGAATTCACGACATGTTTTTTTCGAAATGACCTGTGCTCAAATCTCACCAATGAAACCCCTTGTGTCTGGGACTGCCCTTCAACTCTTGAAACAAAATAATACGGTCCTATATTATATAACATACATCAAAGAACAGGTATCAAATCCATCTCAAATGGTCCTTTGGTGCACCATTATTGCTTCCACCAATTGTATTGAAAGTTAATATGCATGAATCTTGTGTAAACTCATCATTTCACCAGCATAACAACCCAAAGGTAGATGGAAAGTCCGAAATACTCAAAGCCAACCTACAATGTTGGAACGGTCTCCAAAAACGCCAACTATACCATCTTTTCACAAAATACATGATCATGTCATAACATGTCAGGATTGCAAAGTAACAACACTATAATACATATATATATGTATATATACATTTGAATACAAAATCCCACAAACACATCTCTTGCTATATCCTCCCCACGGTCACATCACCTTCACCTGGTACCATGGAGTTCCGGGCTGACCTCAGCGGGAAGTTTTTGATTCCTTGAGTCGGTTCCTTCGGGGTCTGGGCCCTGCCCAAAGCCACGTAAAGCCCCCCATGACCAGGAAATACAGGAGTGTACACCATGGGATTATACATACATACACCAGGATGATCCAGGATAATACATCCGGAGGTCAACTCGAACTGACAGTTCGGATCTACTCTCACCCTGCCTGCCAGTTCTGAATACAGTATGCTTTTTCTAGTTGGTGGTTTCAACACATTTGAAAAATATTAGTCAAAATGGATCATTTCCCCAAGTAGGGTTGAAAATTAAAAATGAAAGAACCTAGATAAGGCCTTATGATATAAGAGCTTGTTAACACATGAGGCTCTATTGAGACCTTATCTCCTAGGGGTCGTTGGCATTGCGTCCCACCCTTTTCCAAAGAAAGTCATCATCTTCAAACCCGTTTTGGGAATTGATAGCTGTACAGTTCCCAGGAGACTACCTGATCGGAGGCGATGGGAGACGATCCTTTCATTTTGGGGCCTGGCCGTTTTCTTCATTTTGGGGGGTTCAAGTGGGAAAACCTTTGCTTTGTCACCCCTAATGTCCAGACACAGCTATATAGATCAATCTGGCAGTGTGTGACTAGATATCTTTAGGCGTGCATCAAAATTGATCAACATGAAAAAGGTTGTCACTTCATCTTCACATCTTTTGCTACAACAAGTACGACTTTGTTAATAACATTTGCTCAACTCTCCAGTAGTACAAAGGGGGCCCCTACTAGCTATAAGTGGAATTAGAACCCCAATAAATGGCCGAAATAAATGGGTAAGTGGGGTTATAACACTACTTTTAAAAAGTTCATAAATCCATTTATAACTGGTAGGGATCCACCAACAGTACATTATGCATGCCAAAAACCCGGTAAAATCCATCGATAAAAAATGGCCTTAAATGCCAACAGCTCACAAAATGTTAAGTTTGTTTATTCAATTGAGGTCAAGGGACTGTTGAAATTCATTTGCTGCTAGCTGCTACCCTTCAATCTCAGCGGGAACACCTGCACACCTGAGGACGTGCCTTCAAAAAAGAATCCCAAGCATCGTGTCTGGTAGAAAGATTCACATGTATTGATGGATGATTGCAAATGGCTAAATGTGGGTACTAGCAATCTTTGGTATCACATGGGTTGCTGACACTAACATTCTATGTAAGCATTTTTGCAGCGGCTTGGACATCCTGAATCCTTCAGTTGAAGTGAATCTTGAATCAATGCCACCATTCCTAGCTTCCGATCCACCTTACACCTTTCTCAACCTACCTTTTTGAATGCTTCATATCAACTAGTCATCCACATGAATCAAAAGTGCAGTGGTGAATCATCATAAAACATATCATCACCATCCCTGTGAAGTTTTGTTGGATGAATCAACCATCACTTCAAGAAAAAAAACATTCCCCCCAAACTCAAAACTACTGTTGATGGTTCAGAAATCCTGCTAACCACCTGTTATCTATGAAACCCCTATGATTTTGTTTTCTCCATATCAATCTGGTGAACACCGGATTTCTTCCAGCCATGAACAGTATCACGTACCGAGGCATCCCCACGTGACCATGTTCCTCACAGGGATTTTGCCCTGGTGTTGAAAGCCAACCGCACCTAGCCTTGGCTGAAAAAAACTTTGTCAAAGAGAACTCAGGGATGACAATGACTTGTGAGCAACGATGTTATGTATATTAAATAGATATATACACTGTAGAAAAAATGTCACAGTATTCTCAGCATTATATCATAAATTGATGTATATATATATACATGTCATACGTGCCCACAATCCACATTTTGAGCATCTTTGTGCTTTTTGAAGCATCAGCTCAAAAAAAAAAGGTTTCTGAAACGAAAAACATGTCGAATCAAGTGAAGGTTGCCAGGTCAAGCTACCACCGTAACCACCCCCAAGTACCTCCCCACAAATAACGATTTCAATAGCCGGCCTTATTAAGGGAAACCAAATGGTTAATAAGCCTTGATCATAAGGTCCTTATTTCTGGGGGGGGGGGGTACGTTAGAGGGTGGTAGGTTGACTATAGCCATGAAATTCTGAAAACTTTCAAAAAAAAGAGAAACATTTTGCCGTAGTCTATGCATCCCTGCGAACTACTTTACCCAGCAAAAGCCCAAATTCAGTCAAGACGCTTTTTGAAGGCATCTGGAACGGCAGCCTCTTGTCAAACAGAGAGGGACACCCAAAACAGTGTATACACAACTTGTTTCTTGTACCACCCTGGTACTCTGAAGTGTCGATTGCTCAAACACCCTGAAGTGTTGATGGTTGAAATCCAGCACCACCTGAAATGTATAGGATTTAAACACCAAACGCCAAATCTACAGTGTTTTGGATAAACGATACGGCCTGCCTTTCAAATGAAAGTGTATATAGGTCATTTCAACTATTAAAACATACTGCTGCTGGTTCAGAAATCCGGCGATCACCACCTGGCATGTATAAAACCCTGAATATAATGGGATATTTACTATATCAACTGGCGCAGGATTTCTGAACGATTTCTGAACCATCGATCCTAACTTCCTGAGACATCCAAGTGGTGTGAAAGATGTTTGTCACAGGATGCATGGGATTCGAATATTTACCTACATGAATGGTTGATTTGTATGGTTTTCATGTAGGGAAATATACCTTTGCGTCCCATGGGAATCCTTACGATTACTAATTGGTGGTTTCAACCCCCTTAAAAAAATATGCTCGTCAAATTGGATCATTTTTTCCAAGTAGGGGTGCAAATAAAAAAATATTTGAAACCAAAACGTAGTATTACCCTCCGGTAATCTAACATAGCCATGGAAAATCCACCATTTGTAAATGAGTTTCCTATTGGAAAAGGGGAATTTCCATTGCTACTGTTGATGGACAAAATCCTGCACCACCTGGGATGGTTAAAACCCTATAAATAATGGGAGAATCATCATCCTTGGTGGTGCAGGATTTTGTCCATCAAAAGTATGTTAGATTACCAGAGTGGTAAGTGTCCCATTTTTCATGTCCGGAGTTGTGTTTTCGTGATGTTTTCATGTCCGGCGCCTCCAATCCCACGGGATCCAAATCCACCGCTTCGTCACTGGAAGAATCGCTGGAGGATTCGCTGCTGCTGGAACTGCGGGATGTGGGATGGGATGGGATGGGATGGGAGAGGAAAACACCAAAAACAATTGGGGAAGAAGAGTGATTTAAAAGAAGTATGAAGTAAAGGTATCTGGTCTATCTATATTGATCAAAAATAGACAAAATAGTATAAATATGTATACGTATATATCTACATAATTGTAAATATTACTACAATGGGTCCTGGATAATATTCTGAAATCTCATTTTCAAGTCAATTTTTTACTAGTTCCTGAAAAAAGCCAAATGTTTCAACCCACCACCGATGCGTGTTACTCATCAACTCAAAGAAGGTGTTTTTTTCCCGAAAGTTTAACACAGCCTGAAAATTTTGACCGTCAAAACCAGGAATGGATCGTCTGGAAGAGGATTCATCCATTTTTTTGTTCGAAGGATTTTCATCCCAATTCATCCCCATCCCGGAGGAGATATACAGTAGGTGTTTCCAAAAATAATGGTACCCCCCAAATCATCCATTTTTAATAAGCTTTTCCATCATAAACCATCAGAATTTGGGGGAAACACCCCTATTTTTTGGAAACACCTATATATGGCTACACTGAGGAACCACTTCTCGGAGGCACCTGGCATCTGACAAACGTTCTCCTGCAGGACGTTCATGCCTCCAAGGAAACGACGAAGATGTGAAAAATCTATGGAAGTTGTGAATGCACAGTGGACTAAATGGCATGTGAAACAAACACAGGGATGTAGTGATACGCACCCTCATACCTATTACCTGAAAAAAAATCCTGCACCAGTTCATGTAACCAACTCCTTCCAAACAGTGAACCGCTTGGTACAGAACTTCGTTAATATCAACTGGTGATGTTTTGAATCAACGTTGGAGGTGAAGTCAACTGGTGCGTTTTTTTGGGTGGGATCCTGACTCATTTCAACTGGTTCCATTTCATCTCTCACACAAATGCTAACCTATGCAATGTAGATATCCTGTTCCTACGGCTGATGGTTCAGATCCTAAACAACCACCTGAGACGTATAAACCCCTGTACATAATGGTAGATTCTCCATATCCTGTTGCAGGATTTCTTCCATCAACATCCATCAACATCCATCAACATCCATCAACACTATCCCTCCAGACTCAATGTCTTGATCTATGTGATCGACCTCACAATCAATATCTGTGCAAGTTGCAATTGCTTTTCTTGGTGACCACTTGGCATTGTTTAGATGGAGTTGTTGATTGCATCGGAAAAAAACAAGTTATAGTTTGGTTGTGCAAGCTGGTTGCGCAATCCGCACTTGAGTTCCGGATGGCTTCTGGTGGAAGGTGGAAGTTGTATAATTTCATGTTCGAAAGGTCAGAATTAAACGCCAACTCGAGGAAACCGACAAACAAAAACAAACGATTGAGCAAAGGTACCACCAAAGCCCTAGACATCCCTAGACTGTATGGAGTATACTATTCCATGATCATCAAACTGTTGCCAAAAAAAACAAAAAACAAGACCTAGTTGGTGGTTGAACCAACCCCTTTAAAAAAAATATGCGCAAGTCAAATTTTGGTTCATCTTCCCCCCAATCTTTCAGGGTGAAAATAAAAAACATTATGTGAAACCACCAACCAGAGATTCATGATCATCAAACTGTTGCGAACAAAAAAAACTCTTAAAGCCTCATCTTGAAGTTGTCCCTTTTGTTTAACTCCATGGCCCTCTGGTACAGCGGTGAATATCTCCTGTCACGCCGTCGGCGTTTTTTTTTCCCAATGGCTGCGTCGGGTGGGTGGAAGCACAAGGCCATGAAACAATAAGGGACAGCCCTAGAGGAAGTTTGGTGTAGAATTTTTCACATAGCTGTCACACAACACCATCAGAATCCAACATAATACCAAAGATCCAAAAACTCTTTTCATACTGTTGCTGGAAGAAATCCTGCAGAACCTGGGATGTATAAGCCTTGTAAATCATGATGGAAACTACCAACCTCAACTGGTTAGCCGGATTTCTGAACCATGAACAGTACCATGGTGTTCTATCCTCCCATATTCACCACGGGCTAATTCTACGAATCTACATGGCATTTGATATTTTGCGACTCATCCTCTGTCCTCATGTTCCGGAGCCATAGCCAAGCGATCTTTTCACCTAACACATGGGCATCATTTCGTTCTGGAAGCACCCCACAAGGCCATATGTACCTGATAATTCGTGTATATATATATATATGTGGTATACAAGAGTGGGTATATCTTGTAAACAAAGGGTGATGATGTTGCTACCTACAACCCGGTACCACAACCAGAAATTGACAATTTGCGTTACTGTGGCTATAAGCAAGAAAAAAAGGTTGAGAGCAAAAGAGTCTCAGTATACAGAAAGAAAATATTATCACAGCTTAAAAAGTCTACCCGTGGCAATAAAAGCCTGTATCATGATTGTTACGTCTGGAGTGAAGCGTCTAGTACACAACACATCCAAAGAACTCTGAAGGAAGCGCAATCCAAATACATCCAAATACTGTCCTCATATTACAACCAAATGCCGCACAATTAAGTCAAAAGTGTCACAATGATTCTAAAGAAAACATACCCCGTTTAAAGATACCAACAAAAAAGCATCATCGTACACCCATCCGAAATCGTGTGTTGTCCCCAAGCATTAGACGCTCTCGTCGTGTTTTGGACCACACCAAATCGAAGTTATCCTCAGAACAGGAGAAACACAAGGCAAACAGCACCTACCATCCGTAGAATTAGGGGGGGGTATCTATGGAGGATGTAGATGGTACAGCCATGGTTTTTTCGCGATCCCATTATCCCATTGACGAAGTTTCATGCAGTGGGTGTAAAGGCAGTTCATGGTACGACATAACAGTATGCTAGATTTGACATAGGTATTAATTGCAAGTCTTGGCACACGCTTACTGACTGCAATATGCAATATGCGGTAGATGTAAGTACATATATGAGTCGCATGTTTTTTGTTGCCTGTTGATTCAAGTTTTTGCGTCTGGTTATTTGTTGAGGTTCAGTCCTGTGGAGACATTCCTCACTCGTCAAATTGCTCATGGTGAGGTCGCTTGCGGGTTGCGGGTCGTAAGAAGCCAACGCCATGAAAAAACACAATGTGCCTTAAAAATTCCATCCGCCATCTGTAGTGCATAGTTACACGTCCCCAACGAAATTATATATATACACCCTCTCTGTCTCTCTCTATTATAGATACCCTCTATATACATATATGACAATAATGTCAAACTCTGCCAAGATCTACCTCACTGGGGGATGTTTTTGTAAAGAACATCCTAGACGTTGATTCGATGTGTCAGTCCCGCTCCAACGCGTCAGTCCAGCTGGATTTTCTCCAACCACAGTCTCAACTACTAGTTTGTGGTTCAACCCAATTGAAAAATATTTGTCAAGATGGAAATCTTCCCCAAATAGGGGTGAACATGAAAAAATATTTGAAACCACCACCTAGACTAAGGTTTCTGAACCCAATCAATACATATGTCCAGTGCTAGATATTTTCATGTGAGGAATGTCATGTACTGAAATAGCACGTGCTTACTTTTCCATTGTAATTCAATATACTGTTAATAAAATGGTCCAATCTTGCAGGATTGGGATGTACCACAAAACCTATCAAAATCTTGGGGATTACACAACCAACCTTGAACTGAAGTTGATGCTCCGCCTGCGACAAAACCG
The DNA here is from genome assembly GCA_000507305.1 of Breviolum minutum Mf 1.05b.01. Classification (NCBI taxonomy): domain Eukaryota; class Dinophyceae; order Suessiales; family Symbiodiniaceae; genus Breviolum; species Breviolum minutum. The sequence continues at coordinate 28,685 of DF240237.1, forward strand.
GGGTGAAAATGCCAACAAAATGCTGGTCCGCAGTAGTTTTGCGTCACTGCCACGGTGTCCTGTGGAACGTCATCCAGTCAAGTCACTTGTCATCCACTTGATGGGCATCATTTCATGACGTGATGCATCCATATATCCTGAAAACCAACTCACATACTCACTCTCCATGATGGTATCCTGGTTTTTGGTCCATCCTGCAAGACTCCGTATATAGCAGTGACATCTATCAAATAGTATAGCATATATATATATATATTATATATATATATATATCATGTATTATATATATATATACATATATACACAACCAAGTTTTGTTTTGTGCTGCTAACAGCACCACTTTACCACCAAGTCATCTCCACCCTCCCTTCCGGTCGCCCAGGCGTCCTCCAGATTCAGCACTCCGTGCCACCACTCTCCAGGAACAAAGATCACCTGAAACAAAGTTCCCTCCAATAATCACCAAAAAATTCAGGGAAAACTCACCCCCCAAAATAGCCAAAAATACGGTTCAGGATTCCTCCATTTTAGGTACCTGAAATTCGTGGTGAAATAATCCCATTTTTGGTGGAATGGGATCACCCTCCCTGAAACTAACAGGGCCATTTCGCCCCTAAAAGTCTGCCTAAAACGGAAGCCGGAAGTTGTGATCTTCCAAGCATCCATTTTTAGGTTCGAACTAACAAGTTTCAGGAGGGTAATTCAAGAAATGTCATCTTAGTCATGGCATCATCATCTTAAGGTACTACTGCCTCATGACTTTGGAGATCCAACCTCTAATTCATTCATCTGTGGCATGAGTGATGCCGTGTTTCTCTGCTACTGGTTGTTCAATAGAAATCCTTATTATGGCTTACTAAAATCCCCACATAACTGGGTAGTGTAATCCCCTACAATTATACCCTAAACAACCAGGTTTCTTTTTCATTGCTCATTTGAGATTTCCAAACAACAAATCTCCAAACCGCACTGTTGTTTCACTTCAAGGTTGACCGGTTGACATTCTCAACCCAAAACTATTGAAGCTTTGTGCCAACAGCCAGGGAGTTTAACTTCTCCAATGTTGTTGAAGTAGATTGGCACCAGTTTTAAGTGCTTTCTAACATATTTGTCTGCCCGGAAACAGTACTGTACTCGAATATGAGGTTTTGCCAGGGGTCTCTTTGTTTTTGCTTAATTTGACTGCAGAAACACTTTGGTGTGTCTCAAAAGTATGGACCCCCAAAATGCCGAAGTGATCGATCTGGTCAAATCAGAACATTTCACACCCCCCGAAAACCCCTGTTTTTTTTTGATATCGTAGTCTGCACTTGAATGTAAAAATCTATCGTCACACTATGAACTTTTGAGGTACTTTATTTAAGTCACACCTGATGCCAAATATCATTTTGACTAAAACTGGTTTGGTGGTTTCAACCCATCTAAAAAATATGTTCGTCAAATTTGATTGTTTCCCCAAAATTACGGCTTGAAGATAAAAAATCTTCGAAACCACCCAATAAGGCCTTATTACGGAAAAACCAATGGTTAATAGTCCCTTAATAAGGCTGTATTTCATGGGGGGGGGGGTTGGGTGGCATTGGAAAACTTCCCCTAGGTTCCCATGATGGTTTCAACCAATCGATTTATTTTCATCAGTGAAACATTTCCACTACTTCCCATGGCCCCTTACCAAACACCATTTTGCCTCGCCAGGTTTTTGCAAGCCCTCATAGATCTTGAGGTCCGGATAGGCACGTTTGATCTTAGTAGCAACCCCCGAGTTCAGTCTGAGTGATTTGAAATTGAAACGTCACTTTAAGTAGGTCAAACATGGTGAAGCATTGGTGAAACCATATGGTTCCCAGTTGTTTTTAAGCACCTTTGAGCTAAGTATCTCCTTTACATCGGTACATTGAGTTACCTAAAACAAACCTGACTGCATGTGAATCAGCATCCCACTACCAAAATCCCATAGCATCCGTTGGACTGCTATATTTACATGCATTTGCTTGATTTTTATGTTAAATGGTACCAGTGGATGCTATAGGTATGTCATGTGTCCACATTTCGTTCATCCATGTGTTGGTATCCACCTACCCAGCTACCGCCCGTTGATTGAGGACTAAGTCACCCTGGGCAGAATGAAGTCGAAGTACATGATGGCCTTCCAAGGGAGTGAGATTCTTGGAGTCGAATTTTGCACATTGGCCATGGGAGCATCCACATTCGAAATTGAATCTAGGATGCTTTTTATCTACTCCAAGATGGTGTTATAATTACACAGAATTAAAAATAGAAAAAGATAACCACCTTGTCAAAGCCTTTCATTCTTGAATTGAAAGGCTCTAACTATGCAATCCAGCAATATGTTCTTGGCAAAAACAACCAGGTTGCATCAAATGATGATGCCGAGGTTTCAAGAGCGAGTGTCGTTGTCACGTTTTTGTTGCCAACATATTTTGTACCGTAGATGATAGATGTTAATTATTTGAAACATAAGTAGGAATCCATAGACACTATTTAATCTACAACTAATGTGTAAACCTATCAATCATTCTTTATAGTACCTTAAAATCAAATATTGTACATTGAGTATTCAGGTGCTTGGACTGATGCTGCTGGTACCTACTACCACTACTACTACCACTACTACTACCACGACCACCACGACCACGACCACCACCACCACCACGACCACTACCACGACTAGTACCACGACGACGACGACGACGACGACGACGACGACGACGACGACGACGACGACGACGACGACGACTACTACTACTACTACTACTACTACTACTGCCGCAGTCTCTCCAGGGCTCCAGACTGCAACGAAGACAAACAGTAAGACTATGTCTGTGCAAATATAATCAAACATACGTACCAGTATTTTCAAATACAAAGGAATGATCATAGTATCTACTCATTCCATGTATATTAGATGTGATTATTCACCCACGCATCTTTTCCAGCAACCCCCTGACCACATTTCACCAAACCTCATCATCTTCGCCACTCTGGACTAAATCTTTTCCTGATCAAAGTGTCGCTCGAAGTATTGACGAGAGTGTGGGGTGGTAGCCTCTCCTAAACTGCCATGGCTACTTGGAAAATAGATTCCATGATGAAAAAACAACCACCTTGAACAGGAAGGAAGTGCAGCTGGAAATGAGGATTTTTGCCAGCTGGCAATAATCGTTTGCTGGAGGCCACTTTTGATTTGAAGGATGCCTTCGAAGGTTTCATTGAAAAAAAATGCAACAGGGTCAGATCATATCTAATTCAAGAAAATAAGAAACAAAGAACATACTTCACAAAACACCTCAAAGTATCTCATGTCTTAAAGAACCCCACTAAAATCTCCTAAACTCATCATCAACCACGGGTGACTTCAGCCCCAGCCTTTCACGCGTTTCTTCGTCTCGTGGGGTTCCATCAAGACCTCATTTATTGAAAGATCACGAGGCGATACCCTCCCTGAAACTAACAGCAAGTTTGCCACTGAAAATGCTGGTCTTAGTCAAATCTCCTTTTTTGGGCCCCCGGCCTCTTTTCGGGTGTTATGTTAGTTTCAGGGATTGAAAATGAACAGTTGGAACTGTTGTGAGATATAAACTGAGTTTTTTGTGTATCACCCAAGAAGTGGCATAAAACAAAACACCCTGGATGAGTAAAACAGAGAGAGAGAGAGGGAGAGAGAGGGATGTTTATGTACGTATATGTTTAAACAGTAAGAAGTAAACAGAGTAGTAACTACTAGCTACCAGGCTGATCCAAACCAATGGTGTTTCTTTATTCACATATCAAAGTTCCAACGGATCCTTCTAAGCACAAATTCATCCTGGTGATGTTTTACTGCTTTCAATCACTGATCTCAGGCAGGATATGTGTTCCAATGGGATGGGATCTACAAAGCCATTCAAAAACAAACAGCATTTTGGAAACTAAACCATCCTTTCAAACAGAAGTTCTTATCAACATCATGAAGTTCGTTTGCGTTGCAGCTGTTGTACATACATAATAATGTACAGAAATCTCCCACATCTTTCAAGGACCTTTTTGTAAAATTTATCGGTTGTTTCATCCCGAAGATGCCAGGAACCATTCAAAAAAAAGTAAAACGGAACTTCATACCAACTAGCATGAAATCGGAGGGTCTGACATATTTGAATGCCCAAGTAAGGACGTTTGAATCATCCCGTAGATGGAAAATCAACTTATACTAACACGACTTGGATATTCTGATATTTGACTAGAACGTGAAATATTGGTCAAGATTTGTTTGGTTAATCCTTTGTTAAGTTGGATAGTCAGAAAAAAGATAACCATTTCTAAATTGCAAATACAAATAAATGTGCAACTAAATGAATTGCAAATAAATATGTATGTATATGTCCTTTCCCTTGTCAAAAACCAACATAACCCAAGGCCTTTTCTCAAACACCCTCCCTAAAACTAAAAGTTCGCCCCTGAAAATGGGCCATCCAAAAAGAAACATGTAGTCTTCCAACCATCATTCTTCAGGGGCTATGTTAAACTTCAGGGGTGTAAGCAAGCCTTTTTTTTCAAATGCACCCCTGAAGTTAAACATGGAACCTGAAAACTAGCCCCTGGAAAAGGAGATTCCTACTGGAAACCATCATTGTCAGGTTCCATGTTGAACTTTGGGGGTGTATTTGTTGTATCAACTGCTCGCCTTTCTTGCGATAACTGAGTTCTCCTACCCAACGTTTCACTCCATGAGTCACAGCATTCCATGCAGCTGTACCCAATGGATCTGTATGAACCTGGTGACAACCAGATAACAACAGGTCAAAGCATCCGTTAAAATCAAAGTTCGGGTATCAACGGTATCAACCCAAAAATGGAAAGGACATGTTGGGGATATGTACGCATGAGCTGTGTTGTTTTCTTTAAAATGATTTTTTATTATAAGATACCCCAGGAGGTTTGAAATAAACGTATATAAACGTATTCTTTAACTGGTTCTACTCGGTATCCATCCATGTGTTTCAAAAAATACTTGATTCCATGGAATACTGTTTGTTCATCGAGTGTATATCATAGTCATCAGAATTGTCCCTATGAAACAGGAATCAGAATCTTGCCCAATCAAATGCATCAATGCAACCAACCATGTCATAACCCCAAATATCTGGAAAGCACTGTATACAGACATGGCCAAGATAAGCGGGGAACCATCAGGACCTCAAACTGACAAAATTTACTCTCAATAATTCCACCGATCTGAATTCAGAAAACTGTTCTGCAAATCACTTGATTGGTTGCTAATTACAAACTACTTCCCCTTGGTTCTTCATGTTTTTGGAAGATGTTCACTTCGACCCAAAACACTGAAGAAACAAAAGCAGTGCTTCTTAGGGCCACCACCGTGGTGCCAGAGCGCTTTGGTCCGATACAAAACCATCGGAAGGGAGGCCTGAACGTGGTGTAGTGGCTGGGAATGGGTGCACTGGACGATCTCAAGAATGATTGAACAAAGACAAGGATACAGTATCTTGAGTTGAGAGACTACAGGCTTAGATTGAAGCAAATCAGGAAGTCTGTTTGATAGAGTTTAACATGGGTTGATAAACTATGATGGTTGCGACGTCATGATTGCACAATTGCAACATGCTTCACCATCTTATCTCCAATTTCGGATTTAGACAAGGCAAGTGCGATGCAACACACTGAGCAGGTCCTCAACTCTTTTACTCCCGCCCTCCATCATTGACATCCATTGTTGGCAGTGGCAGCCATACCGTTGTACCACAACCAGTATGACCCAACTTCCAACTATATAATTCCCTGTCGTGTCTGAAAGCAGAGAAACAAAATTGAAGGAACTGATCGCTCCTTCAATCTGCTTTCATTCTTCAGGGCCACATTGAGATGTAGCTTTCCTCCGGGCAATCAACGGAAATTCATTCTGATGGCTCCTTGATTATCAATATCAATGAGACCCTTCCTTGCCAAGGAATTCAAAAGATAGCCATTGACTACATTCTGAATTGGCTCAGTGTAGTCCTGGCACACCTTGTATGCAGTGCCCCCAGCAAATGCCGTGGCAACAAGAGCACCCGCTGTGGCTGCTGGGGCGAAAGCAGCACCAGCAGTCATTGCCAATGCCGCTGCTCCTGCACCAAGGCCCAGCGCAGCTCCTCCTGCAGCGCAAAGTTTTGCATTGTCAAGTTTCTTTTTCTGTTCTCCCTTGGCAATGACCAGGTCGTATTTTTCATCTTCACGCTTAGCATAGATTAGGACCACATTGACAAACTCATTGGATGCAGGCACACTCTGCAAGAACACAGAATTGCCATCGCCACAAAGAAAGACTTTGTCCAAGAGGTCCGCCTGAATTGTCTCTCCTCTGGAACGGAGGTGCGCCACCATGCTGCCTAAGTCTTCTTGTGTCACTCCTTTATGCGCTTGCTCAATGATGGTAAAAGTATCAGTGACCAAGCGAGTCAGAACGTCATGCTGTCGAAGGAAGTCATAGTATGCAGCAACATCTTCTCCTGACAAAGTTCCAGGGACGGGGTCTGATCGGAGAACTTGGGCTGATGTAGACATGCTGCAGTACTAGAGGCCACCAAATGGGTTGAGAGACGCAACCTACTTTTGCCACTGCTGGGTTCTTGGGCCAAACTACCCACCAGACTTTGTAACTGGCAATTGCTGACTGCAAGTGACAGCAACAGTAACATAATATCTCCGTGGAATCTTGGTGTTAAAAAAATGATCTGACATCTCGTTGCAGCAGCAAACGCCTTGAGCATCTGATCCTTACAATATTAACGAGACTTGTTTGCTTGATTGCGTATGTGAAGAAATAGTAAATAGTATGAGAAAAAACATCGTGCATCATATGATCAGCCATATTAAATATCCATACTAACTAGCATGATTCAACGTCACTGCGAACAATTCACATCCAGAAAAAACATGAGTGCATAGCTTCCACAACCAGTGGCCCCATGTCTGTACACGGACCTTGCATCAGTGTTGACCAGGGAGAACCAGTCGTGCGGAAAGTACTTTGGCACCTGAGGAAAAATATGACGAGGGATCAGTTCACAGTGGGTTGCTATATATCATGGGATCCATGGGACTGGTATACTTGCCTACATTTACCATAAATTTCAACCATTCATGGATCGATAAATATACCATACATGACATAAATCCATATAAATCCTATGGGTCTAGGGAGTTGCACTAGCCTTTCGAAGCAAATGAATATTTTAGTGCAAATGCTGTATACTGCCGTATATCTTGCCTACAAAACAAAGAACAATGGATTAACTATAGATCAGTAATGTGATGTTCAATCAAGGCAGTCGATGAACCATGTTTGTATTTGCAAAACCCAAATAGATTGCATATGTCTTTGGTGGGATAGTAAGGGAGAGTTGCTTGTCTCGTTTTGAACATATCTGGCAAGTTGGACTCTGGCAAGTTGGACGTACAAGTTGCACTAAAACTTGGCAAACATCAACAAACATGCCATCCTGAGTATGAGTCAAACAACGGAAATCAAACGAAAGCGACCACGGTGATATACATCCCAAAAAAGAAACAACTTTGAAACTTCAGATATTTTGTTTCATGTATGTATACCAGGTATACTGAGTAAAAAAAAAATACAGCCAAACAGCCAAACAAGTTCTAGCCCTCCATGTTTGCTTCACATTTTCAACCCGGAGTAACCCTTGGCCCCAATGAGGCCAAACTGCCCTCAACCCTCCCACTTTTGGCCTCGTAGTCGTCCATCAAAGGCCTGGTTTTTAGGTGTTTTGGGGCACCTTTTTTTTTTTGGAAAATAGATAGATGTTTTGGACATGTTTTTTTTGTTGTAGTATGAATGTAACTATAGATGTAAGTAGCATGATTGATGAGGTATGATCGTTTACTGTTTTTTGATGCTGTTGATGGACAAAAGCACTATGATTGATGTGAATGTTGACTGCTGAAACAGTTCTTGACGTTGTTGATGAATGGTGAACTACGGCTGGTGCATAGTCAGTGGGAACTTGTCATTGATCCTAGGAATGAACATGATCAATGACTGAATACTGACCAACAAATCATGGATGAAGCAATGATTGGTTGATGTTTGATCGATTAAGGTTGGATCATTGAGGATGATTGTGATTATGATTGTGATAATGATTATTATGATGATGATGATGATGATGATGATGATGATGATGATCCATGAGGACAAGGATGGCGAACCGACGACAACGAAGTACCAAATTTCCACGCCTAGCATCATCAAAATATGGCTGTACTATCCACTACGATAGATCAACAAAAGAAGTTGATCTAGCACGTTATTGTCTCATCCACTACCACTACTAAAAGGTTTATAGGTAAAACAACCAAAAAAGCTTGCATTTCCACCGCATCAGTGGGTTCTCTTTTTCAACAAATCTGGCTTTGCATTTTGTATCTGGGAATAGTATCACATAGCTTTGCTGCATTCAAAGGATACCTTCCAAAAGATTTTGCACATGGACGCAAAGGGCACATCCTTAAAACTCAGAAGCACATGGTACAAATCAGAAAAAAAAACACACATGATATAGCAACCAAGAAACAAAAACAGCTTACAGTAGATGCTTGCAACATCATGTAACTATTCAGTTTGCTAAGTTCAAGATCTCCAAGTTCCCATTTTTTCAGCACAGCATGTGTGTCCCGGAACCTGATGTGGGCATTGTCATCCATTTCGGTTTCGAACAAATAGAGTGGGTTGTCATCCTGGCGGAGGGAGCAACACGGACAGTGAAAACAAATGAAACAACCACATAATATATATATATAATATATATCTAGAACCCAACTATACGCAACTAACCTCTTTTTAATGGAGGGGACTTATTTTCCATTTTAAAAAGGGTCAGATCTTCCAGAATATGGGTCATTTGGGTTCTAGGTATATATGTACAATCATAGAGTTGTAGGTGGTAGGCATTAACCATACTCATTGTCTACATCTAAATCACCCAAATATAGGCAAGCAACATACCAAAATCAAAACCATAGCAAACACTTGTGATCCGAACTTCGTTTCAGAGAAGTGTTGCCTCATTCATGTACTGTATTTGTATGATGTGTGTGTGTGTGTTGTATTGCATCTTGTTGCAAAAGGTTTAATGAGATCTGCTTCCTTAGCACATCCATGTTCGGGAGCAAGACTTGAGCAGTCTCGATCCAAATACTGATATTCCCATCCTTTCCAAAGACTTCCTCATAAACCCGGTTGTTTAAAAGTGGTCCTAGTTTATCCAGGTCATTTTGACATTTGTTGCCATTCCTCTCCCACAGCTGTAAGGCACAATTAAAAAAATCACCCTCTCCGCTCTCCAAAGGATCCCAAATAAAGAGACGGGTTGACCCGCTGGTGTCGGATGTAATCTGCAAAATATTTGAACCTGGAAATCGTTGGATCAGAAAATGCCAAGGTACTTGGATGCAGATTCTTGGTTGTTGGGTTTGTTGGCTGAAAACCCCCCCACCGTTTTTGCGGATGTTTAGTGCCATGGTTTCTATATACATACATGAACGGTTGATTTTGATGTTACATTGGTAAAGGTAAATATACCAGTCCCATGGATTCTGTGGGAGATACTGTTGGGAAGTGGCCACCGTAAAGAGGACGACATGGTTGCCAGTATATTTGGATGATGTATCACAATATAGCATCATGATTAAACACATGCTATGATAGGAGGAGTCATTAAGTTCTTGAGTGAATGAATGATATCCAGATATCCACAAAACGAAGTTGTCGCCAAGAGTTTATGATAGTCCTTACATACACCTTTTTCTTTTGCAACGAGATACTTCATGCGCAACTTCTTGCCATTGTCATCCTTTGCCACCTGACAACATGGCAAACTGCAAGTTGGTCTCTTTCGTACGGGCCAAACTGTGGTAGGCATCTATATGCAGTATGTATATATATATATATTTACACACCATTGTAAGCGACTGGATGGACGCTGACTGAGAATATGCAAAATTGCGCAAACAAACGCTAGTCTTTCACAGTAACCAAACAACAATATTTATTGTGTGAGTTATTTCTGCGTTCGCAAAAACATGTGTACATACATATATAGATATATCTTAAAATATATATACATACATAAATACATGTGTATATATATACATAAACACATATAATATACATCATATATATATATATATGTATACATACACTGGTACAAAATTATACCGGTTTAGAGAAGATATTCAGATACAGATACTCGTTTTTTGTTCTTTTTGGAGTGGAAATGCGGAAGACTTGTCGCAGTCTTTCTGATTTTTCAGCTATACTTCAGCAAAGTTCAAAAACGAGGAAGCAAAGAGGTTCACAGTTCATGTTTATAGTTTCAGTTTATGTATGCATTTTAATCATTTCAACCGGTGAAAAAATTAGCCTTGCTTTTTCATGCTCAGAAATAGGGATTTCTTTCGACCCTGCCTTTTTCCCGGTTTCGGGACTTAAAAAAATCAACGGACGTCCCCCGAAGCGTTACAGTAAACACATCTGGGGCACATCCCCAAGAACATCCCCAACATCCGCACCTTGAAGGGAACATGACGAAAACGTTCCTCCAAGGCATCCTGGGAGTTTTTATCAGATTTCTCATGTCAGAAGCTAATAAAGGGATGTTCAAAAGATTTTCCCAAGAATTGTTCAATCGAAAAGTGGGCGATGAGTACAACATAGCAGGCAGTATCATGGTATGTCAATGATATGATATCAACATAGCAATATCATTATTTACCACCACGATTTTTTGGTACAATAGATATTTTTTACAAGTTTTCTGTATTGCTAAACCGGCATAACTTATGCACAAGGGGGATTCGTTTACAGTCTTGAATCTTGTTAATGGAACACGACACGGTCGACAAAATCGACCCTGGAGACGCCTGACCATCAAACGGATGCGAGGTATCTTTACTTTCTGCATCTATCTGAATAAACCTTGTACAAACAAATACGAACAGGGGATCATTCAAATGGGACCCATTTTGGAGGATCGCAAATGCGTGACAAATTCAAGGGTTTCCACCTAACAATGGAGTGTTTGGGTTGGTTTTCATATAATTATGACCCTTGAATTCACCACCAAATCACCAAATTCTCTCGAACAAATTCTTCACCTCATCACTCTATCCCTCATCATCAACTCATCACACATTCCAAGTAGCTATAGACCATTTATCCATTGCTGGCCAATGGCTGCAACAGTCCTGTGCTCAAAGCCGTCTGAAACTTCACCAACCGCCAACTCCAACGGTGGTAACTAAAGCCTAAGGACGAAGAAAAGTTGATTTAAACCTTGATCTAGTTGGTGGTTTCAACCCCTTTGAAAAATATTAGTTAAAATGGGAATCTTCCCCATATAGGGGTAAAAATAAAAAATGTTTGAAACCACCACCTAGTGATTGTTCGAATTATATGTGTTCAAATACGAAGTACATGTCGAAATGAAATTGTTCAAATGCCAATTGTTTGCTGACTAGAGGGTAGAGGAAAAGAAACACAGTGAAATTCACAGGATTCTACATGTGCGTATACTACAATTGCGTCGCATGGAAGTTATGAAGGATACTACCTCTGACATGTCCATTGCAACTTTATTGACTTGCTCCTATTGAGCAGCCACTTGAGCTGAAAAGAAATGGTGGAATATCTCCCATCTGTGCTGGTTCTGAACACACTCTACTGTCGATACTGCCATCACATAAGCTCAAACAGTGATGAGCCTGCAACTGGTTATGTTCCCTAAAGCCCCAAAGCCCAAAAATCCCCTTGACGGTAGGGATACATACTTCCATTTCAGGTATTGACGGTCCTAAAGCGGGTAGTTTGTTGTCCAAATCCGCCGAAGGTACACCCAAAATATACACTCAATGTGGTCATCTGTATCCTGTTCCAACGAAAGCTTAAATACATCACCGGCATTTCGCTTCACAAAATATCCTCCAACGAGACCAGTGTAGTACTGTTGATGGCTGATATCCTGCACCAGTTGATAGGTAGTTTCTCCAAATATCTACATTTACATGGTTTTATACGTCCCAGGTGGTGCTGGATTTCTTCCATCAACAGTACCATACTCCGACAGATACTTTTCAAGACAATCTATGATATCTTCACCAAACTTGTGGGCTGGGTGGATGCTTCCACATCAAACACATTGCATTGATTACTCAAAAAAACATGAATGTACCCCCAAAAGAAACAGTGTTTCAAGGAAAATGTTCATCTTCCAAGCATCAATTTGCAGGGGCAAATATGTGGGGGAAGTAAGGTCAGTTTCAAAGGACAATCCCTCAACATTAAACCATACATTTTGCATTCATTTCATCCTCCCCAAAAATGGGGTTTTACCAAAAATAACTAGTTGGTGGTTGAACCACCCATCTGAAACATATGCTCGTGAAATTGGATCATTTCCCCAAGTAGGCGGATGAACATTTTAATTAAAAAATATTTGAAACCACCACACCTAGATAACCAAACATTTCTCACGACTGCCATCTGCCATCCAGTCCTCAATGATGATGGGTTGTGCTTTGCATGCCACCTCTTGGAAGAACTGCTCAGGTGTCATCTCGCTGGCCTGCACGGCACAAAAATCCACCTCCCCGAAAATGCTGAGACCGAAATGGGGGTGGCTTTATTTTGGGTGAAATATATAACTCCACTCATATAGGGGTAAAATAAGTGAATTAAACCGCAGGTATATACCTATGTATTTTCGGTCATTTTATAGGGGTTATTTCAACTCCATTTATAACTTGCAGAGGTTTAAACTTTCCAACTCCCTGAAACTTACAGCAAAAGCACCTGAAAATAGGCCGGTTGCCCTAAGAGGAACATAATTAGTCTCCGAACCAGCTTTTTTCAGCTTCTTTGTGTGTGTTTGGGAGTGTAATTTTGGGACATACCCAGGAACACACCAAAAAAAACAGTGTTCCATGACATGATGATTTTGGAACATCGCGCTCTTCAAATCAGCATTTGATCATTGCTGGTGGTTTGTTTGCCTCTAATCATCATTTCAAGCTCTCCTTCTATTAGCTGAAGCAATATCTGTGCTCGCTCCCTACAATGGTTTAAAGGGATCCCCAACTAAAAATGCAATCATGGTGGTGACTAGTAACCGTGGAAGGGGGGGACAACCAAGGTACAATTCATAAAAGTGACGTACTGTTGATGGAAGAAATCCTGCACCAATTGATATGGTAAATATGCCAGTCTTTGCATTCAGTTTCATACATGTCAGGTGGTGATCGCCAGATTTCTGAACCAACAGTATGTCTGGGAAATTTTATTATACATCCAGAGCCTGGATGATCAGGGCATTTTGGGAGGGTATCCATTTATCAGCTATGTTACCCTCCAGGGAATTAACATATCCCACCTTGGGAAAAGGAAACTCATCTTCAAAACTGCCTTGGAAAGGGATATGTTAGTTCCCAGGAGGGTAGTTTCAGGGAGGGTAGCACTTATCAATCCTCTGATCCCTTGACCCCATCGGACAACATTCTTCCCGCACCTTCACCCTTGGAATCGGCACAGTATTCCCTTCGTAAACGATGGGTCTTTGTAGGACTTCTTCCTGGCGAAGTCCAAACAAAAAAAACGAATCCCCCGTTATGATGGGAAACACTCAAACGGCACCGGCATGTAGGATAAAGAGAGTGGGTTTGAAACTTGACAAAGATGTGATTAAGAATATAAGAATACCCTATGCTGTATGATCAAGCATGTATACTTCTAGCTACACCCCCGAAAACTTAACGGCTGGACCTTAAAAACAAGGATGGTTTCCAAGTTCGGAATCTATGGAATTCCAGAAGTCTATTTTCACTCGCCATGTTAAATTTCGCGGGGCAGTAAAGCTTTACTAGTTGGTGGTTTCAACCCATCTGAAAAATATGCCCAATGCTCGTCAAATTGGAAATCTTCCCCGAGTAGGGGTTAAACAAAATATGTAAATATATATATATATACATATACATGTCTAAAACGTATATAAACAAATAGAGGTATAAAATCAAACATGTCAAATCCCACAATTGGGGAAATCCAACCAATCTAATAAAACATCATTAAACACATCCTAGTTTAGCTGTTGAATTTGCTGGACTTTTTGTGCAAAATTCACAGCTTTCATATATTAAACAGGTCTCACCATCAATTGGTTCATGGCCTTGTGAATCAAGTCAAAGGCATCACATATCGATCCAAGTTGGGAGAAAATACCACTTGCAACAGGCGTTAGCTTGAAAAAAACACCAAGTGTTCGAGGCCATTAGTTTGGTTCCTTCCTCCCAAAACAAAAAAAACTAATCCAAGAAATATCCAAAAAAATGGATCGATCCTTCCTGGCCTGTTGATTTGTTTGATAGAAATAATCAAAACAACAATCATGTCCAGCCTCGATTTTTGTTGTTTGGTCTACTTTTGATTTATCATCCCTGAGAAATCGGGTCAGAAACCTTGGCAAAGTAGCCGAACTTGTCCCACTCGTGGGGCTTGATATCCGTACGCTTTCCCTGACATGGTTCGATGGGTGAAGTGGTGAGGTACTCATGGGAAGAAGTGGAAATATAATATGTTCAATAGGAAATACATCATTCATTCATGGTAGTTTTTCAGCGAAGGGGGGCAAACAAAGAATTGTTTTCACAAAAGTTCAACAAAACCATCATCCATCATTGTGTTCAGCACCCGTTAAAGTTCGGGTGATGTTCAAACAAATAAAAAAAACAAAGGAAACCAAACAAAACAAAGGGACATCTAGCAAACCATGTGATACCATGCACGAACTATGATGTTCCACCACTTACCTACTGCCCAATCATTCAAGCAGGCTGCGATGCAAAAACATCATGGCATCGGCTCATCCGATACCAAAAAAGATTGATGATAGACTTGGGAAGCATGGCAAAAAGTGACCGGCAAACCTGGGCCTTGTTGCAAATGTAAGTTCCAGATGCTTCAGGTTTAATCAAAGTTTATGCTCGTTAGATTGAGTTGCTAACGAATCTAAAGCCACATATATTCCATATACTCTATATCTAACTAGTGTTAAACGCAAACCAAATTGAATAGATATGATGACTTGGTTTGTGGGTCTGGTAATGTGTAAGATTTCATCATCACCTTGCATCATTCACACCGATTGCAGTATCAAACAGCAGGTTCTATCTCAAAAACTCCCAAACATACCCATTAAACATATATGCTTTGATGTATATATATGATGATGATATACAGTCATATATTCCATGTCATCTATCTGTACACAACTTACTGGGTGGTAAATAGCACCCTCAAAAAGGATGAAACACATAATTCCCTTGGCATAAGTCAATATTACTGGTGTAACATTGGCTTTCTAATGTGGGAAAATCAATACTGTCTACCGAATCTATACCATTGAATACCAAGCGGGGGAACACTGTGGTAGGCAATAGCTATCACCCAACTCCTCTAAAAGTCCAACTCATCATTCATGAAAAAATCAGCATCTTGAAGCACGCAAAAGAAATTGTTTTTTTTGAAAACTGTAGAAGAGGTAACTCTATTTACTATCTGGAAGATTCAAAATACACATGTCTTCCTTTTTTAATCTTCTAGGGCTCAGATTTTGTGCTGTAAGAAAAATTAAGATCCTTTTCTATGAATAAATATCTACAAACATTCCCTAAAACTCCAGACCCCTCCCGAAAATTCGTAGGATTAATGGTCGAAACATCCCGTCCCCAGATTAGGATTGTCTACTCAGTCTATACGTTTACCTTGGCTTTCAGCCCACATCAATGTTGAGCTCCTCAAAGTAGGGTACCATAACTATCTCTTTAGCTAGAAACATGAGGGTGTTCAGAACTGAAAATTACAACTCATTGCCACCCCCTGCTTACTTTACGAGGATTTGTCCTTTTTTTGTTTTGTGTCATATCATCATCTTGTATTTGATTCCATCATTCACAACTATCCGTTAAAAAACGATGTTTTTGTTTGTTTCATATCTTCCCTTTTAAAAGTAATGGCGTTTTTTCCACAGAAACCATCTCCCAGGGTGGTTTCCAGCCCACCCCATCACTCCATCACCATTTTGCTGCCATCACTTCGCAACCTCGCCTTCTTACAACGTCGTACTTCCCCCAAGGTGCGACGATGCTCGTACTTCAAGCCCTGCAACTGAGATTTTGTTGGGGAAATACCATCCCTGAATGATTCCCTGGAGGGTATATTTAACGAATGGCTAAAAATCTATGGTTCAATGTAGGGTCAATATATAGCATACCCTCAAACTAACACTTTTCGCACCTGAAAATGGATGGTTGGAAGATGATCCTTTCCTTTTGGTCCTTTTGGGGGGCCGGCCCATTTTCAGGGGCGAACCGTTGGTTTTGGGGAGGGTATTCTTTCCAAAAACACCCCGCAAATGTCCATGGCTCACCGAAAAGGCTACCAAATTCACTCACTCAAAAAAGGTTGAAAGTATCTAAAAGTGATGAAATATCCTTCAAAATATCGTATACATTACCTGGTGCACCGGAGCACCCCCAAATTCAGCAGTTTTCAGGTATGAAGGTAATTTCAAAGCAACAAATGGTAGGATGTTCCAAACATTTCGAGGTACATCCCCAAGCTTTAAACATAGAATCTGAAAATAGGCCGGGTCCGAATAGGAAACTAGTGTTTTCAACGATCAATTTCCAGGTTCTATGTTAGTTTTAGGGAGGGTACACACAGGTACACCCCCAAATTTCTCATCATACCCATAGGATCTATGGGACTGGCATACTTACCTACATTTACCATAAAAATCAACCTTTCACGTAGTCAAAGATACCAGTCCCATGGATCCGTCATGGGATACAACCTGAACATGACTTTTTTTTGACTCATGGCTACGCGGATCTCTAGAATACTGGCAGTCCACAAGAGGATAGAACCTCAACATGATGGGTTTCCAAACAGAATTTCCTTTTGCCAAGAAAGCTCCAACACGACCCACTGACAAACCCCTCAACCCGAGCATCTAATAGCTCGATCGTAATGTCAGAGACTTGTTTTTTAACATCATGTTTTCTTACGTGCCCCCCTGAAAACTAACATGTTCCCTGAACAATTGATGGTTGGAATATGAAAATTTCCTTCCAAATAGTCACTTTTCAGTGGACTTTCGTTCATTTTCGCGGCGTATGTTTCAAAGTAGATTTCTATGTGCAAACCACCCCACAAGTATCCACAAAGCACCAGGTATGAGTACCTCATTTGCTTGGTTTGGTGATCTCGATTCAGACACCTGGAACCAGCGTGGCACCGAAGGTCAAAAGAACATTCACCGATTGCTTGGTTGCATCAATGGAGATGGATTTATATATTGTATATATGCTACTGTTGATGGAAGAAATCCTGCACCAGCTGGGATGTATAAAACCCTGTAAATAGTGGGATAAACTGCCTATCAACTGGTGCAGCATTTCTTCCATCAACAATATGAATATTACCTATCCCATTACGGATCCATGTAGGTAAATATACCAGTCCCATGGATCCCATGGGCATATAATATATGTCAATAAATACATATATATATATATATATATGCCTGTATCACCAAAAAACATAGACAAAACCATAGAACATACCATAAACACTTCCTAAGAGCTATGTGTGCAACAACTGTCTCATCACTCGATTGGTAATCCTTATCTAGTTGGTGGTTGAACCAACCCAGTTTAACAATTCACAATGGGAATCTTCCCCAATTTTTGTGGGATAAAACAAAAAATATTTGAAACCACCACCCAGTTTTTTGCACCACATGTCATACCCCACGAAAATGCTTTCAACCTGGTAATCCTTACTAGTTTCCCATGTGTAACATCCATCATCAGCTGAGTTCCCCGGGCGGCTTCATTCAAGGGGCTGCTGGGTACAGCTGTAGAACTGCCTGGCCGAAAGTCCAACCAACCAGTAATTTCAACAGCCATCCGAGTCTATCTAGATACTCTTGATGGTTCAGAAATTTCCCAAGGCCAACCACCTGGGATGTATAAAACCCCTCTCGTCAATAATGGTAGATAGTCACTACCAACAACCATCAACTGGTGAGTGAACGCCGGATTTCTGAACCATCAACAGTATCATGGTAAATCTTGGATTTGTATTTTGGTATCATGGTGATTTTTTACGGACTGTACCATGGTAAATCACCATTAAGCCACCATGGGATTCATCGCCAAAGAAAAAAATCTCAGTTGAGGTTTAAGGGGTTTCGCAACTTGGCAGTCTTGATTTGGTTTGGGCCTCCTGGAAGGGTTACTTCCAGAGTGTTACTTTGAAAGGAAACCGGCGATCAACAGGACTTCTGGAACTTGGCAATCAACTGGAGATCATTTCTAGTTGGTGGTTGAACCCACCATGTCAAATTGGATCAATTTCCCCAATTTTTGGTGTGAAAATAGAAAAATATATGAAACCACTACCCAGGTTTTGGTTTCAATAAAGAATCTCGAAGGATGTGCCATTCAATCAAAAAAATAATGGCTTTCTCTCAAAGGAACAGGTACTTTTTGTAGGCAAAAAACTTCAAAAGAAAGGGAGCAAGCCTTTGAGTCATCAATACGTTTTCTCCACTTCCTGGTATCCATGCCCATCTATCCACAATGGTTCGGTGGTGGAACATGATCCAATTTGTCCATTAGGACACTCTAATTCAAAAAATACCAACAAACATTGATAAACATCAATAAACAATGTACTTTTGAAGACAACACTTGCTTCTCACAATTTTGCGTATGAAATCCAACTTGGCAATCGGACGTTCTCTATTTGTGTGTTTCCAGTGTGTGTGTGTGTGGATACCGCATCATTTTCACCCTTCTTTTTTTTCTGCGCAAGAATGGCTGTTCATATCCGCGACTGGCACCTCAAATTGGTATGATTTTGGCTATCTGCGATCTTATCTTTTGAATCGGATTTCCACGATCGTATCTAATGGAGGGAGTTGATCTAAAATGGCTGCCAAACTCCAGACTGAATCGTTGTTTTTTTTGCCGGAAAACTTCATAAGTCAAATCATGATTACCCTTCCTCCTACAATGACTGGTTCAGTGATAGGTCCCTACATTACTAGTTACCTTTCAAATACAGCCATTTTCTATTTCCATGATTATGAGAAAAAATCAGAGGATGTTCGAAGATCCAGAAACTGTTGTAACATGGCTCCCGTGAATGTCTTTTTCTTGGCACTTGGGCTGGCAAGTGTAGGACCAGGAATGCCATGCACATTCTCAACAAAAGAATCCAAATCCTACACAAAAGGTCTCCCTTTTTTGAAGGTTATATACTAAAAGTCAAATTACACCTACCAAATCTATCATGCACCCCCCCAAAAAAAAAACTATGTGTTTGTATTAAAACACCGTTACTGTAAACATCAAACCATCTTTCAACTTTCCAGTGGTACGATGGCTTTTAAAATAGCGTTGTTCCCATGACGCATACATTGGACGAACGGTATATTTACCTACATGAATGGTCAACTTTGATGGTAAATGTAGGAAAATATACCGTTCGTCCCATGGACGGTATGGGATTGATTCCTGAGCAAAATTTCCCATAAACCGGATTTTGTTGTCGGGCATTTTGGGGAAAGAGTCCCTTACTGTTCACCTTCATTTGGGGTGAAATCGGCTACTGTTTTCGTATTTTTTGGATAAGATCGCTTCAGCCGGCCGTGGCCGGAGCCACGCTTTCTTGTTGCCCACAAGCAAATATCATCCTTAATGTGCACGTTGAATCAATCTTTTAAGGTACTGACACCGTCCATAGTTCATAGGTCATAATGCATCACATTATGTACTCCGAGCGGAGGTCTTGACACAGCTCGTATGAATGGAAAAAAAACATTCCTCTACCATGATTGAAAGCAACAAAAAAATGATACAATTTGATAGAAAATTGTCCGTTGCAAAATGTTCACCTCAAATCTCATCAAACTGATTCATCACCAAAATGTGTGTAATGAAACCATGAAGGAAACTGGCCAGATTCGTGTCATCATCTTTTCTTCTTCTTCCTCCTGGGCGACTGCGATATGCGACGGGCCGACGGGTGTTGCGGACTGTGGGTTTGGCTTGTTATACCGTCATTCATCATTCACATAAATATATCATATTAGATTTATCATGAAAAAAACATGGTTCATAGAATCTCGCCTGCAAACCATCCGTTTTATCAGAAGCTCAAATGAAACAAAATGGAGAAGTACATTACTAGAGTCTACTAGTAAGTATATAATAACACAAGAAACTATAATATAGAACTCATACAAACACAAAAAAGAAGCAAATATAAATCAATCAAAGACAGGTAGCTTGTAGAGGGGACAAACTACCTCAAATAGGAACACCGGAAAGGACTCAAATAGGAACACGTTTCAACCATCTATTGTTTGACTCAAATTCCCTTCGTTTGCCAAGGATTCTGAAGCCGATGTTTACATTTGAGAACATGAAAAACAACCGACCTTTGGCATATAGATGCATACCTTGGGGGTATATGTATATATAAATATAATATCATATATACATATATCATATAATCATCATGATATTCTCATGTATCTCTATGATCTAGTATGGATACGAACCCAACCATATGAAATTCGATTTCCTATAGATACAAATGTCAATATTTTTGCCTCTTATTCATGTCCAGTGTCCAACTGGAACCAATCTTACCATCCTGTCTTCTGCCACTCCTGTCGTCCGAAGAAGCAGAGTCCTTTCTTCGTTTCTTCGATCTTCGACCTGCAAATCGATCTTCGTGTCAACGGGCAGATCCTGAAAGAAAAATGGTATCCTTATTACCCTAGACATCCAAACACCTGGTTCGATCTGATGGTTGACAAGTAGATCAAATACACTCCGTGAAACAAACAGCAAAAGGTCCTGAACATAGGCCTAAACGCCCCAAGAGGAAACGATCATATTCCAACCATCAATTTCGAGGTACGCACTTGGTACATGTTAGTTTCAAGGAAATTAGATCTTATGTAGACATGAATCCTTTTTCCAACCTCAGTTGTTTTCAGAATTTACAGCCTTGAAAAACAAAGATGACAATTGCTGGAAAATCTCCTAATGGTCAATAGGAAATACATCGACTCATTCATGGTGATTTTCAGGGGACATGTTAGTTTTCAGGGGTGTGTGTGAAATTGTTACATCTGCTTTTTGGTCTGCTTTTTTTTGGGTGTTAGAAGAGACTCGCAAAATCTACTTCTATATACACACCTACAAGATCCAGGTATGATAAACCAACCCCACTTCACTGGAAAAAATTAGACATTTGAAAAAACCAACGGCCACCAAAACTACCCACCTCCACTCGAGGCACTCGAGCGGCGAGATTTCCTGTGGTTGATGGAATCTGGGAGAAGATTCAAAAATGTACCCCCTTTTCCCCCCCTTCCCCGAAAAAAAGTTTGCAAGTTGGTTTTATGTAAAACCTATGTAAAGGACATGTTCAACCTACTTCTTTAGGGGTTGTAATCTATATTTATATGTATAGACCTACCTGCCAAACAAGGGAACGAACAATCCTACACTGTTTAACAAATCAAGGAGTTGCCTTCCGGAAACCAGTTTGCAAAACAAAAACACCAAGTCTTGATAATACCATACCTAAAAGTAAGAGTTCGCCGTTGAAAATAGGCATTCCCAAAAGGAAAGGATCGTCTTCCAAGCATCAGATTTCAGGTGGAGGGGTTGGAATAACAACTACAAGGTGGGCGCCGTCACCAGTTATAAGTAGGGGTTATATAACTCCACTTTATACGGGTGAAATAACCCCAGTGAAATTCAATTATGTTCGGCCATTTCTTAGGGGTTGGAATCGGTTAGAACTCCATTTATAACTGGTAGGGGCCCACCTCGTAAAGTGACTTTAAAACCCTTTGAGCAAGAGTACCGACTTGTTCAAGAAGATAAACATTGTTTGAGGGTGAGTTCAGTTATGACCCCATGTAAGATGTTTGAAATGTATATAAGTTAACGAAGCCGCTTTTCCGAAATGCCTATGCAGTAGAAACCCTTGATTTCTTAGTGACTGATGAGATATTGAGCAACCTTACCCCGTGTACCACAGGATTTAATCAAGATGTCCACCTGTAACATCAACCAACAAAGCTTATACATACAAAAAATGTAAAACATCTAAATGGTCTAAATATATTAAACATGATTTCATGTAAATATACGCTCATATCATATCATTTTGAAAACCACTAAAAAAATGGGGGTTTTCTATGTGAAACCAACTTTGTCTCCCCAATTTGGACACCCGTTTTCTCCCCCCCAAATCCTCCCAAACGCCTCTTCTCCCGCCGTTCGGACCGTGAATTTGAACGACTTCTGGACTCACCTCAAGGTTTTGGCGGAGGCGGATGGATCCGGTGGAGGTTGAAGGTGGAACACCAGGTTTAAAGAAATGATATACCCCATAGAATCCATGTATGGTGTATTTACCTACATTTGGTCATTTTTTTTGGTAAATGTAGGTAAATATACCATACATGGATTCTATGGGTACTTGATTGCTAGACTACATATACATTATATGGTTAAACATGATGTTACACCTGGTTTTTATGATGTTACACCTGATATTTCATTATATCATATGATTATGGTTTATATTGAAGTTTAAATTCATCGTGTATTCACTTATTTGTTTGCAGTTTGTGTACTGATATGTATACACATGTATTTTTATGAATATATTTTGGCTGTCCAACTATGCACCTTTAGATGGATTGTATGTATCTATATCATCTGTGTCCACCATGTACCCGAATGATTTCAAATCAGCTTGGCCATCAGTGATCTTAAGTGTCTTTGGTTTCACCCATTTCTACTGATATTTCGGGACATACAGAGGTATGAAAATGCGCTGTACACGAATCACACACCAATCCCTAGAATTTGCCCAGCCGTTGTTATACATTAATATTGTTATACCATATTACTTGCTACTCTTGGCTAAGAAAAAACCTTCCTACTTTCCATCGTACGTGTTGTTCAATAGTGATCCTCTTAATTGTTTATTACAATCCCCACTTAACTGGGTAATATTTTCCCCCATATAACCAACCAGGGTTTTTTCATTGCCCACTTCAAGTCGCACAATCCTCCACATTTTCAAAGCTTGCTTAAACCTCTCACCCAAACACCACAAAAAAACTTTCTGAGATGCTCTACCACCCCGGATTCCAGTCACCCACCAGGATTATGAAGCCATTGTTTGAACATTTAAGCCATTGGCATCCTGGGTGGTGTTTCGCATCCCAACTAACATACCCTCCCCGAAGTTTAACATAGCAAACGCCCCTGAAAAGTTACCAAAACCCCAATAGGAAAGCAGAAAGTCTTCCTTCCCCACCCTTTTTTAGGGGCGAACATGTTAAACTTCGGGGGTGTATGCTTTCAAACATTTGCCATCTACCCATCACCTGTCAAAAAAAAAACACATCCCAAAGATTGCACCTTTGCCACTTCGTCGCTCCGAGGACTGGCATGGCGTTGGGCCAAGCAGGTCATGGGTTTGACAACATCCAGTGGAATCAGTTGAGGTAGTAACTTCTAAGCTAGACTTCTCAGTGTGTAGATAACAACTTGGAAGCATCAGGGCATTGTTACAAATTTGCTGGATCCAACCCCCCCTCTCCGTAGTGATGCGAAAGTAAGTTGAATTTGACTGATCGAAACCCATTTACTTGTGCCTCACATTTAGGCTTCAAATCCTCATCCCCTCAAAAAAACAGGTTGGGAAAAGTTCAATCATTCAACAGGTTATAAGCTACACAAATTTAGGTCAATGCTCACATCTGTGTCGCCTGGCACGCGGGCTCCAGATCTGCTTTCATACTTGCGGAGCACATATCACTCACCATTTCATTCTTCCCATCCGATTGACCAGCCTCTGGTGTTTTCTTCTTGCTCTTAGAGACTTTTTCCTGCAACAGAATCTAATGCCGTAGTGGCACAAACGCACCATGCTGGCCATTGAGAAATTCAACATCTCAGCTGGTTTCATTTCATGCGATCAGCTTGATTCTCTGCATCCTAACTGCGAATGCATTCGCCCAAATCACAAACATGCATATACAGTAGTCTGAAAGTGAAGTCCCCTAACATGCTAAACTAGCAAATAAAATGTAATCATAGCAATGATGCGGCATGTTGACACATGATACAACACAAAAACATGTGCCAGTTTCCAATCCTAATTCTTATGAGAGCTTATGTGGGGAATGGACGCACCAGTCTTGCTGGCAAACACATCCAAATGCAAAGATAAAGTGTTGTGTTTCTGCACTCATCCCCATCTCTCATTTCTCTACAAATCCATGGATAGTCATTGAAACAATACAACTTAAACTCATAAACAGTTCATATCTGTCCATTTTCATCATTTACTTCATGCCACTACTGTGCCGTTGGGCCATTCTTCGCAAGCTCATTAACAGCACCCTTCCCAACCTCCCAACAAAAAGGCCGAACCCCAAAAAAACCCAACCTTTGGTGAAGCGCTGCGACTCCGGCTAGCACCTTGGAAAATTTGGCTGGTCCGTTGGATTTTTTTTGGGGTTAAGGTCGGCCCCTTTTTTAGCTTTCGTTTGTCTGTTCATACCTCACGTTGAGGCGATTTATTCAGGCAAAGTGTCATCATGCTTCGATTGAAAGCTACAGGAGTTTCTAGTTAATCGAATGGAACAGATTCCTCTTGGCCACCTGAAAATGAGAACATGAGCTCAATGACATTAAGGTATGTTCCGTGTCACGCATTTTCGTATTAGGCTTACCTACACAACCAGGGCATCCAGTCGTTTTACCTTGCACGTCGTACAAGCCTAGAAGAGATCAAATTGTAATGAACTTTACCGATGACTACTCTGACTACTCCTCATGACATGAAGGTAGAAGCCGTTTTGGAGACTTCACAATCGTCTTAACTTAACATGACTCTTCCATGATTGGAGGGAGAGTTTGATACGCAAGATCATCCAAGTTATCGACATGTTTTTTTGATGAATGGTTGCTACCCTGTCAGGTCAAAGACGATAAAACACAACAGTGGGTTTGTCCAGTTGCTTGTTAAGCATGACCTTTCCGAGCCATGAAACATATGCATGTTATGTTTTTGTTGTTGATTTTCAAGGATTCATGTTGAAGCAACCTAGTCTTAGGAATTTGTGGTGTGTTTGATTTCTTTGAACGCACTCCGACTGCAACTCGACAGAGTTCTACTCCGATTTTTTCCCCTAAACAAAAATAGAAACACTTGGAACAACAAAACGTGTCTGCAGTGCTCAACACCCACCTGCTTTTCTCACCTTTGCTCGTCATTTAGCAGGGAAAATAGTCCTCCAAAAAGCCCATGACTGCTCATCACTCACGACCGGAAAAGAATAACAACCAGAATAACCAGAGCCACTAGAGGGTGGCACCGACCCATTTGGATTGGATCATCTCCCCAGCTAGGGGCAAACATACAAAACACCTGAAACCATCAGGTTAGATCAAATCAGATTTATTTTGAATGTCAAACAAACATGGAACATCGGTCTCAAACGCTAAACTCGGATACCCTTTGAAAGATGAAATCATATTTTTTCTGATGGTTTCTTTTTGGGGTTTATTTTGAATTATTTTGATATCCCAGAACAGCACTGCTCATTTGTTTCTTCCAGCAAACAACTAGCATCATGTTACATTCCAAGTAAGAAGTACACAATACCACGCTGAGGATGCTCACCTTTGCTCACAGCTACTGGTACTGGTGCAGGTGCTTGAACCTGTTTCTGGTTTTTTGCCATGCATGAAGATCTTGTATGATCGTTTCTTGTTTTCCTTCAGACATGTAGAAAATCCATTTCTTCCAAGAAGAATCGAAATCCGCAGCCTCAATATTTATAATATTTTTTGAGCACCTTCAAAAAGGATTTCGGTTTCATACGTGTGCTTGGAAGAAGGTGTGTTTCAAGGTTGTGAGTCAAACCTATAGATTGACTCTTGTTGAATTACACTCCTGGTAGCTAACATATCCTTTTCCCAAGGTGGGATATGTTAGTTCCCTGGAGTCACCTTAAACCAAAAGTAAGCTTCACCAACAAAATCGGAAAACGGTTAAGGAAGCTCCCACCGAATCAACACTGACCTGACATCTTAAATCGTTTCCGGTTCTAGCGGCTTCATCTCGAAGCCATCTTTTGGTTCAAAACTTCAACCCAACTAATCCTATGTTTGAATTGTGGGTATGTATGAAGACAGAACTGTTCCTGTTACTTTGAGAAAGGGATGGGGAATTTTTTTGCGGTGTTGTAAGAACCAGGAAAGTGGAACGTGATGACTCAACTATAGTTTCAGAAGTACCAAATCTGCTTTCTAGGTTGTGTGCACTCACCCAATCTCACCTGAACTATCCAAACATGTCCAGCAAAAAACAAGAATCGATGGGGGGATGTCGACATCTTTCCATATCCCCCAATCATTTGTTGTCATCTAAATCTGGGAATGTCTCGCAATTTCACCTCGAGTATCATGATCATACTCTACGACCACATCTCAAGGCAGATAACTACCAGGACTGAGCCCTTAGTAGGGGGGGAACAAACAGGGGGAAGTAGGGAACTGAGCCCTTTTAAGGGCCTACCAGATCTTTGTTAAGGTTGGAAAAAAAAATCTGGTACAACAAAAAACTGGCTGGCCAGTTTAAAGTAGGGAAGTTTCGGGAAGTTTCATCCCCAATCATAACCTATGGTACGGACGGTTTCCATGACCCCTCATTCCCTACGATACTTTTCGGGCCACCCAGAAAGCCATGGGGAATGCAACTTGATCAAAGATAACCCCCCCCACAAACAGCTCCAACGAATTAATTCCCATGAAATCCCGCAAAAAGATTCGACACCGAAAGTACAACAACTCACCTCGATTTGAACCTTTGGCTCAGCTTCTGTAAGCTCTTCTGCCTCTTCGTTGTGAAAAAAGCTTCGATGAAGAAGATTGGGAGATTGGAAGACGCAAAGGTGGGGAAATCAATCAAGGGCTTGTGTTTTTGTTGCTTAATGTGAAATAATCAGTCACAATCTTTGGAAAAACTCTGCTAAAAACACAACGACACTTACTGCTCCAAACCCAAAAGCAGTTCTTCTCACAAAAAATATGGATGCTACGGGTGTAAGTGTCTAAGAAACATAAATGGTTCATGTTCTCCACAATTAAAACTCCTCACTCCGCTTCTGAAAACCTCAGTCCTCCGGAGTCCAAAAAAAGTCAAACGTGAAACATACACCCATATACACCCTGGAAAGTTACAGTAACATTCTGAACCCAAAGTCATGGAGGTTTGGTTCTGATAATTTTCCTCTTCAATAGAACAACATTCAGGTCCCAGTGGATTCATTTTCAATGGTGTAACGGGTTGATAGTTCAAGTCATGAATACTGGGACATCCAGGGTACTTATAGTAAATGGATTATAACCCCTATTATATGTTGATTGTAAGTCCTGTAAATTTGGTGAAATCAACCCAACTTGCTAACGATCTGTTACCGATCACTTCCAGCTACAGTTGATGGTTCAGAATTCCTGCTACAGTAACCAGTTGAGGTTGGTAGTGTATCCCACTGTAAAACCCCGTGGTTTTTTTACATCCCAAATGGGTGTTTGGGATTTCTTCCATCAACAGCAGTACCATGTCCCAAAAAAATCGCCTCTGGAGGAAGACCGGGATCCTCTTCAGGTCCACCTGAAAACATGTTTGTTTTTTTTTCGGTCTCTGAAAGTGGTCCGATTTTATCAGATGTTTGGGCAGCTTGTATGTATATATATATATATTCATCTACACAAGTCTATACATGTAAATATATATATATTATGTATATGTTTTTATGTGCATAATATGTATTCTATATTGGATAAATTTAATTAAGCCTGGAATGGCGAGAATATCCCAATATTCCCTATATCTCAATTGTTCAAGTTAATATAATTTTTCCTACAGAGGGTCTAAGTTCATATTGCAAATAGGTTGTTCCGGTCCAGGATGGTTGTGACATGCATTTTGCCATGTTGTTGCATGTGTTCCCATTATTACCGGCCATGTTTGGCAGAGACATGTTTCATCTGACGCCAGCTTCGAAGCAGCTATCAACTAACCACCCTTTTGGCCAAGGCTCCGTTTTCCTGTCGTTCTCCACGTTCCTTGGATAGAAACATAGGGGGAGTCATTATCATGGCTGATCAACCTACCCACCCCTGCAGAAATAGCCGGCCTTATGATCAGGGACTATTAACCATTGGTTTCCCTTAATAAGGTCGGCCATTAAACCCTTACTTCTGGGGGTAGGTTGACCAGCCATGACATGGCTGGGCCAACTTTGATGCCAATCCATCATGGTGAAGAGCAATCCGGGAATCACCAGCTAGGATGATATATTAGATGTTTGTTTTCATGCAAACAAGGGGAGATGTTCCATGTAAAAACTGGTTAGCAACATTTTGGAACCGGCAACAGTAGGCATTCCAAAGGGGTTGTTGTTCCAATAGGTATTGATTCAACATGATGATCTGTTTGCCATTTCCAAACAATCTGCAATGATTTTTTTTTGCTAAGTGGGATTTTTCCCCGAAAAGTAAGGGTAGAAGATCTCCAAATCCAATCATTCACTCTTCATTATAAGCCTCGAAACAATGAGAAATCTTCATGTCACCACATGCCACAACTTTGGATGGGTTTTTGCAAGCGTCTATCTTTCCGTACACCCACCAATCCATCCATCCATCCATTTATCTAAAATATCACACATTTCACCAACTTGCAGTTTAAAACCACCTTATGGACGATGTAACGGCCGACACATCGACACAATGAAACCTTCACCGACTTCACTGCCATCCACAACATTGAGTCTCCCCCACCGATTGGCGCTCTCGGACGAAAGCACGGCATCTAGCCGGAGCAAACTTTGAGATTTTTTTGCTGTTGATTCTTTTGGGACCTCTCCGCTTCCCCTTCCTACTAGTCATAATACACCATCTACTTTCATGTATATATACGTATATATACAGTATATGTATATATATATGTATATTGTATATTGTATATTGAGTTTCCATCTGATATTAGATATCTCCATTTCTTTCATTTTCTCTGAAAAAAATATCAGGTCCTCAACGGGGCCAAGAGCATCTATAGAAACATATATATATATAAATCATATTGCGCTTGAAACCCACAAAAACAAAAATGCACTGGCGATCACACTCGCTCCGAAGAAGTTGCTCAATTTGTTCATCAATTGCAGGAATGACCATCATCCCTTGCTAGTTGGTGGATCAACCAACCCATCAGAAAAATGTGGTGGGTCAAATTGGGCCTCATTTCCCCCAGGGATCGGGGTGATATATAATAAACCACCACAATTGGTCTTATGATCGGTTTCATTAAACCACCACCATTAAATAATGGCAGGGCAGGTAGGGTGAAAATATACCAGTTCTAGGTTAATTGCGCTTTTGTAAATGTGTGTTCCATTCATTGGGGTATACCTTAAGCTGTCCATAATGCCAGTCATCCCTGGATATCCAAAGGCACCTAGCCATCATGTCTTCCACGGCGCTTGCTGCTTGTTCTTGTTCTCAGCCATCAAAGATATTGAAAAGTTGGCATCTCAAAAAATTGGAGTTCCATCGCTTGGAAACTATGAAACTATTCACTTCGGGTATGGAAGTGCAAAAAAATAACAACATGTCTACCTGTTTACCTGACCTGCAAAACCTGTTTCAAACTCCTGGTATGATATACATAGATATACCTGTACCTTTTTGCTTTTTGTTTGGCTGACCTCACCTAATGCCACTCTCATTTACCACATAGAAAACCAGAATTTGAATGGCTGTTTTTGTTGGCACTTCCTTGAATCAACGAAACACCATTGAATAGAAAAACATATCTTTCGAAACATGTCCTGAATGGTGATGTTTCGATGCTAGCAAATGTCATGAATCATGATGTTTTTTTATCTTCACCAGGGAATAGGACGAATTAGACACAGTTCCCCCTAAGGGGAAAAAGTCATATAATAGGCAGTGAGTCCGTGGAAAGCTTCATTTGTTTTTGTTGGTAGTTTTAATCAGCCATGTCGGACCATGAAATGAAAGTTTAAACTCAAATTTGTCCTACTAAATATGGAATCTTCAAAGATTTTAAGGTTTGCCAATGGCTGAGTGGGGAATGCATATCATATCTATATATATCCGGCTCTGTGGCAAAATCACTGATACCAAGCCCTTCCCCTGCATCAAAGTGACTTTCTTCCTCACCATCGCCCTCCTTCTGAATGCCCTGAAATGCGGTGGCAGCATATTTCCTGTGCACAGATTGAGGGTTTGATTTAGGGATTGGAATAATTCATGGAAACATGTCACTTCCTGCCTATACAATTGCAAATAGCGGCTAGACCTCCAAGAAACCTGCTCAAAAGTGCATGAAAAAATCCAGGAATCAAACTGCACGTTAGGTTTAAGCCGTAGGAAATTTGCATTTCACCACCAAAAATGAGTTTCAAAGGTGTTTAACCGTGCAATCTCAAGACAAGATGAAGAGAAAACCAATGTTGTAGAGATTCGTACAAGTCACCAATTTCATGACAACTTAAGGGTATCCAATGCCTCACCCAATAGAGTGAAGGCCTTACGAAGAGATCATGGTGGTTTATGTTCGCTTAGTAAGGCCTGCAAAATCTTCCGGGAATCGTGGCCCCCAAGGGGGCATGATGATTCTGCTCCCCCCAAAGTTCGCCTCCTCAAACAAGTTTTGGAGGAAATGATGCTTAAACTTAAACCTTTGAACCCCCTAAAATCCTCCAATGCCACTGGCTGGCTAGCACTCAACCCAAAAACCACTTCCTCAACACTGCCTCTTGTGTTTTTAGCATAGGAAAATACTCATCCAAAAAACGCCTGTTGCTCATGGAAACTGTAAACTTCTGCATGGTTGAACCCCCTGGCACCTGGCAAGGGCACATTCCTGCAGGCAGGCTGACGTGTGTCCGATCTTCTGATCAGTTGCAGGAAGAAGTTTGGCATGAAAATTGGTAGGGAATACGATTCAATTTGGTGGAAGTAGTTCTGAGAAGACGAGATTTTGATCAAGGAATCAGTGATTTCAGAAGGTAATCCTTGATATCTACCATGGGTCGTTTGATTTGCAAGCTTAACTTCTCAACCAACCTCTGCAGATGTGTGTTCCATGAAGATGATTGTCCGCATGTCTTTGCACGACTTCGGAGAAAATTTCATTGGAATACTTGGAAGATGTTGCTAACAAACACAACCTCAAGAAAGGTCAGAACTGACCTCACAAAGATGGAAACGAAACAATACAGTGTCATCTATTAATCCCATCAAGTCAAACCATTTTCAAGTTCAACAAAATCCTCTTCATCCAAATGTCCTGTGGATCATTTGAGCTCTCGATTCAATTTGGAGCACTTAGAAAAAACATGGGGTTAACCAGAACCAACCATTGCAAGACTTTCACCCCTCTCCAACCGCCACGCTGTTCCCCGGTATCTCCCGTCCTTCTCCAAGAACTTGCGTTGTCTTGAAGAGAAGACGTGCAAATTGGCATGCAGTGCACGGTACATTTTTTTACCAACCTGCAAAAGGGTAAGGAAGGCAGGTTTTGGGGAACCACACTTTAGATCCCCTCCCCTCCGGTTTTGCAGCATCTATCCGTAATCCCACATCACAAATCAGATTTTTCTGTAGTTAAACGTCTAAATTAAATGTTTAGTCTATCACATTCCGTGGCTCTTTGTGTTGACGCTCAAAGGGGCAAAGATTTTAATAGGATGTTCGATGTTTGTTCGCCTAGGTGGCACAAATTCCTTGCAACCAACGTAAAAACAGACACTTCCATACACTTCCGATGTCAGTTTTCAACACACCTCCATCCAAATTGTGCTTATTCGGGTTGTACCATCTACTCATACCTTCAAAAAGAACCGGTTTTTCCCGGCATCTTCGTTAGCTCACAAGCGCATCTTCGTCGGTGACCCATAACTTTCTAGGAGGAGTCTTTGGCGGGTCCACGCCTTGTCGTTCAAGTCCTCAATGAAGCGATTATGTGCCACGACACTATAAAGGCTTTGCGCATCCATACGTCCATCGGAAGCCTCACGGGTGGAGATTCGAGGTTTTTGAGGTGAATCATCTAAACCAAAACGAGGGCCTACGTGGGTTTCAAACAACGTTTAATGCCACAAATTGAAGGTTTGAATTGAAGATATGTTTTGGTTTTGGGATGGAAAAATGAAAACAACCATTTAAAGTTGAAGGTTTATTAACCTTGATTTACATTCTGTCACCTTTTCATACACATACTGTGCATTGCAAACAGCCTTCGCATGTTCCAAACTAGGGCTTTGTGATGTTGTTTTCTTGCTTACTTGGAATGCTTGGGCTTTAGGTGTGATGATACAATTTCGACAAAGACAATTCTGAAAAATTTGTAAGAATAGTCTCTTCGCTTACAAAGTTCGGACTGAAGCCAATTCAAATAACTACATATATAAGTTGTCCAAATGTGTATATGAAATATGTGTACATAAATAATAATATATAAATCCTTTATATATGAGTCATGTACATTCATGTACGCCATTGCCGAAAAAGCAGTTGCCACACTGATTCAAATACAACCCGTCAGTGTCAGTCAGGTGTAAACTGTGGTTTCAAGTTCTTCAAGAACATCAGTGGCTTGGAAACCAAGCCCCTCCCAATTTCAGAGAGTCGAAGAAATTCTCATCCTGAAACACGCAAATGACACATACACATCATATTTCTCTCTTCAAGATTCCCATTCTAACTGAACGAACGGCGCCCCACGCTGCCTGGACCAAAGATTTTGCTAACCATTTGGCCCGACCATCGGGACGCTTCTGTAAGACTTGATCCAATTCCGCCGTGGAGGGCGGGGCCTGGAGGGATGAAGGAATTTCCAGGCACAAAATGTCGGGTTCTACCCACCACAACCTCGGGCGTGTACATCTCCCTTGGGGAACAATCCAGTATATGATGAGCCTATTAATTGCTGTAGGTCAATTATATTGTCATGGTGGAATTTCCAGCCACTCTGATGCGGGGAACTACGCAAAAAAAAAAACATCAAACACTTCAAGGTGTTTGAAAAGGCAAATCCGGGTGTCATGTCACACCAATGAACCGTAGCATATTCATTTTTGTGGCATCCTTTGCAGGAATTAGATTGCTTGACGCTTCTGTGAACATTTACAGAATCCTGAAAAAACCTGGCATCTTATTACACCACTGATGCTTTTGTAACCATACCTCAAAAACATAATCTTGACATGTTTATGAAACATAGCACTTCTATTAGCTCAACATACATAACCAACTTCTGTCATTAACAAACCTTCCAAAACCCAAAAACAACTCGGACAGCAACAAAAAAACATGGCACGGCACGGCACCTTTTCCTGCACTTGTGGTTTCTTTCCGCCACCACGCTCACTTCTTCTAGCGACCTTGAATCTACCAAAATGGTAGAACCTAAAGCTGGAAAAAAAACATCTACCCTTTCATTGGGTGCGAAGGTATATATCTATATTAGGTATATTCATGTATATTATATATACGTGTACAATATATCTAAATTTGAAAACCACTATGCTTGTATCATAGAATGGCTGAAATGCAAGGTTCAAAATTGGTTGAAGCGGACTTTTTGAAGAAGGATGTCAGTTCAGCAGTGTTCGAAACTGTTGGAACGCTGGTTGCAAGAACATGTTGCTATGAAAACCAGCTTCTTGGTTGCCACAAGCACCGAAGAAACGGGGACAACCAGGTAGCAGGCCATATGTGTTTCCATGTTTTTGTCTAAGTGCTCATCACCAGCAAATTGAATCCACCAACATTACCAAACTCCGAATCCTTTGGCCCATTTAGTTGTTTTGTTTTTTCCCCGTTGTCCCAAGATGTGCTGATCGAAACCTGGGGGGTTAGCTCCAAATCGCTTCCTATTATGAAGGGTTTTTTGTAGCAAGCCCGGCTCCAAATCTCTCGCTCCCTTCCCTTCACCACCAGCTGATACCTGGAATGCTTACTTCTCATGACACCCAGTAGTTAGGATTCCCCATTTATGAGCCATTTTCATGGTCATTTGGAAGGGGAAGAAACCCAGTTAAAGGACATATATACTAAAATAACCCATGGTTTTCTAACTTAGAAGTCCTGGCCATAGGATGATCCTCCAAGTACCGACCCCACCGGTTACCATCCTACCATCCCACAGCACCGTTTTGTGTTTTTTTCTTCCGGGGCGGGTGATTTTCAGAGGTCGGTCATACTGCGGCCCAGTTTAGAAACACCTGTCTGGGTTGCATCAAAAGGGGTTGAAGTGGGGCCAACAAAAACCCCTAAGTTTTCAAGCAGGGTTGGGGTTGGGGTTGGGGACCCTAGGTACTACCAGTAGTTACAATACCATTGTTTTTTTTGTTACTTAATAAGTAGGAAACTAACCTGCTAAATACCTAAGTTTCCAAGTTTCCAAGTAGTATCATAGCTACTAAGTACTAGAAGCACTTATTGAAAATGTATAAGATACTGTACTAAAATTATACTCAAACATCCAACCGGTGAAAGGTAGGCACATAAAACATGGCCAGAAAAACATCCTGCAGGAAGCCGTCACTGCCTAGATCCCTGATGTTCAATGGGAAATACGTCGTCTACTTTCATGATGGATATTCCAGCCATGTCTGATTTCCCATTTAAGTAGATGCTTCTTGAAGTTTACAATAGATTCATCTTTGGGAAAAAAACTATATGGAGTTATAACTACCCCCCAGTGGAACCTAACCATTTTCGGCCATTTATGGGGGTTTCCAAAAATAGGAGTACCCCAAAATGGACGGTTTATAATGGAAAACCCTATTAAAATGGATGATTTGGGGGTACCACTATTTTCGGAAACATCCTAGTGGCTATACATGTCACTCCATTTATACCGATCGGCTTTTTGAAACGCCCACCGTTGAAGTTACTACCAACATCCTCAACTCGGATATTTCAAACGGACCATGAGTTCTCGTTCATGAAAACTCTTGGGTCTTTTTTTACACAAAACTGCACCCTTTTATTTTATTGACACAAAAACACACTGAATTATATACTTTCAATATTATTTCTGACTTTTTCGTGATGTTTTTTTTTAATCCCTCATCCACCGTCCACCCCAACAAAAACACAAGAGTTGCTACTGAGACTCCGGTTTTGTGTGTTGTTTTCCGTCATTAAACTTGATTTGCATAACCCAAAAAAAACCTTGGCTCATGGATGATTTGCATCCCGGCGTTGGCCTTCTTCTGCTTCTGCTTGGTCATGGTCCTGCGGGGTCAGCGGCGTCTTTTGTTGCTTAGATGATCCCTCGTCGCTAGGGATCATGAGCTTTATCTTGTCCCTGTTTGTCACTGTTTGAGAAACAATTCCCATAATTTACACAAAATAAAGGTCGTATATTCCATCATCAAAAGAACACAACCAACAATACAGTATGTGCTACCTTTGTAGTAAAAATCCCTACTATATCTAACACAATAGGATATACAACATACCAAGCCTAGAGGATATAGAATAACCCTTCTTGTGTAAAAATGATCATTGCCAATGGTTTACACCCTCAAAGTCTAGCTTTCATCCACCAAAGCTCAACTTGTCCGTTCCAGCCGCTCTTTCTGCGTAAATGAAGTATCATGTGGATGCAAAAAACGGGAACTTTCACTGAACCATTGTATGGTACAAAAAATCACTGATACAATGATGCCATACAGCGCTATAAAACTCATTTGTTTGAAGCAACCATCCATGCTGCTTTCAATATGTTCAATAATGATAATATATAATACTGTTGATGGCTGAAATCCTGCACCAGTTGATAGATAGTTTATCCCATCATTTACAAGGTTTTATACATCCCAGAGGGTGCAGGATTTCTTCCATCAACGGTAGTAATAATTAGACTCGTGATTTGCGTTGCGCCATGGGCTTCCCTGACGCTTTTTTTCCAACCCATTTCCCACCTCGAAAGTTATGTGTCGCTCGTGAGAGGAAAAGTGCAACGTCCGTGCCATCTTTGTACGAAGAAACATTCGCCAACAAGACGGTAAGCACCGGAGCTTTACAGCAAGGAAAATGCAGAGAAAGAAGGTGCAAAAGCTAGAAACCTCATTTGAGCAATGAAAAACACCTGGTTGTTTAGGGTTTGTAGATGTTTGTAGGGGATTATACCAGCAGTGCAACTCGTTTCGCGAGTACTCAGGTTGAAAGTCGAAAACGCAGTTATGTGGGGATTATAATCAAGCCACTATAAGGATCCCTACTAAACAACCAGTATAATGGAAAGTAAGAGGTTTTGTTTGTAGCTCATTTTTGCTTCACACTGTTGGTGGAAGAAGTCCGGCTAACCAGTTGAGGTTGGTAGTGACTAATCCCACTATTTACAAGGTTTTAGCACCATCCCCGGTGGTTTTCTCGCCGGATTTCTGAGGGAAATGGGGGGGGTGATTTTTTCAGATTTCGAGACTGAAAAGGTCCACTGCAGTTGGCTGCAGGTGGGATTCTGTTCCTCCACGTTGTTGGTGGTCCCATATGAGCCACAAAAAAACCTGTGACTTTCCATTATACTGGTTGTTTAATAGGGATCCTTATAATGGTTCATCATAATCCCTATTTAATTGGGTAGTATAATCCCCTATATACCTTAAACAACCAGGGTTTATTCATTGCTCAAATCATCCAGGTCGATGCAACTCTCCTATTGGATGACATGGCTCTGCAGTCCTGATGCAAACCTTATACACCCCCCGAAAACTAATCCCCTGGAGTCCTGGAACAGGAGATTCCGAACTTGGATGGGTCCAGCCGTCCGTTTTCGAGGTTTGTATCCCATATAGTTAACCACCACTTGATGCCAAGTTACAACCAATAGAAGCACAGTCACAACGTTCTCCTCGCCCACCGTCTCATCGCCGGAGCGCGCAAAGGGTAAACGAAGCAGCACAAACTGTGTACCGATCTGACCTGGTTAGCGTTGAAGCAAATGAGGAGATCCAATACAAGGTGGGCCCAAAAGCCAGTTATATGTAGGTTATAAGTTATAGCTGCATTTATAGGGATGAAATAACTCCAATTACCCATTGATTTTCGGCCATTTATATGGGGCCCCATAACTCCGATTAGTGGCCCACCTTGTATGATACGATGAGGAGCAAACACACCAGCTTGTGGGTTAGTGAACAAGTTGGTTGGCGCATCCAAAACTATCACTTGCTGATCATATTAAACAAGTAAACCATCAATGTTAACTGCACTATATGACTATATAATATAGAATACCTGATGTATATAACTATTGGATAATTGTATTTGTTTTCATTTCATCACAAACTGCCCATGAAATGTGTTTTTGGTTCCGGGATAAAGGTCATCTACTCTCAAGAAAACTGCATCTACTATGGCGGAGTTGCATGCAGTGTCAAAAAGCACAATCAAGTATGCAATGTATCTATATATATATATATATTCACAAATGGCGAGAGAGAAAGTATGAATTTGACATACTGTGAAGAAATGGCAGGGATATGGATGAATTCCTTAAACATTTAACAAGCGAAAATTGAAGGCTATTTTATGTCAACCTTTCTTCAAGCGCCGCAAATGCAAAAAACATAGGATTTTTTCGGGGGGCCCTCCTTTTTTGGCATGTGATTTTTGTTGGCATATCAACCCTCTACGTCATTGTGTTGCCAACCCAAACAATGCATTTTGAAGGGCAAGTCCATCAAAATTACCATACATGTGCATCGTTTGATCACCCTCAATTGGGTACATTTACTGACACATGATATAAAAAATGCAACCAACAAGAAAATCATGGAATCGTATGGAGATGTACAATTACATATATAGAGTTTTAACGATGCACAACAAGGATACTCACGGAACCGGTATTGAACGTACAGGTAAGTAAGTACTGCACACACACACACACACCCTCTTACATAATCACAATCTCTCTCTCTCTCTCTTGCTTGTTGAATTGTCGCTGGTATTTTCTACAAAATTTCACATGTTCTCGTGACGGCATGGTAGTGAGCTTTCACGTTCAACAAAGGGACGTGGATTGTCGTTGTTGTCATTCACCAGAAGTACAGCTACGCCACCTGGAAATCGCCGCTGGCCCAAAAAAGCTGGAAAGTTCTGAGCGAGGTTCAAAGAGCAACCGCCAGGTTGTCGCTTTCAAATCCTTTACACCCTGGAAGATTGGAATGGTTCACCTGAGAATAACCCATTTGGGAAGGAAAATCATTGACTCCAAAGCATCATGGCTTCAGGTTCTATGTTAATCTTTGGGGGTGTAACGGGAAGACGAAAAAAAACAAACAGCAACTGACAAAGGCAGAGGGTACAGTATTTCCTTTATCTCTGGCTCCAAACCAATCGTTGATGAAGAGAATTCCACTCAGGCATATTCAGGGATTATTTAGATGCCTCCCTTGAATAGTATCACAATGTATATATATATATAAATACATGTATATATTACATATACATAATATCTCTATATTCAATCCCACATTTTACACCATCCAATTTCCATCTTCAACAAACCCCCCCAAGTTTTCTTCCCGACATCTTTCCAACCGTATCTGATGGATTGGATTCAGCCCTCCCTTTCGTTGGAAAGCTTCACCAACCCCATGACTTCCCCACAGCCTAAGTCGTCTTCATCTTCATACCTTAAAAGGCCGGAAAAAGGTGACGAAAATAACACCAACCATGACCCTAAATGATCCTTCCCTGGAGGGGATAAATGAACGAATGGCATATATAAATCTATGGTTAACATGTAGGGTAAATATAGCATACCCTGAAACTAACAGCAAGTTTGCGCCTGAAAATGGATGGTTGGAATACATGTTCTCGTTTCCTTTTTGGAACGTTTAGGCCTATCTTCAGAGGCTTTGGCTGTTTGTTTCAGGGAAGTTACATGTTTTTTGCGGATGAGTCAGCCTATGACATCCAGTCATGAACCCCCCTTGCACATCTCCTGAGGCTCCGCCGATTTAGATGAAAAGAGGCTCTCAGTTCCGAAAAAATACAGAAAAACAACATTTAGGACATTGAAAAACTTCCCACCTTTCAAAAAATAAAACTTGCAACTCCAATGTTACATTATACCAGCTGTATAAATCCACAGTGGAAACTACCAGCCGTGAATTCCAGCATATGGGCCCATGCCTATAATACCAAACTTGGGGGCGGATTGCCATCAACTTTGACCGAAAGTTGTTTTCGTAACACATCCGGTGGGGATGTCTAGGCCAAAGTAAAATTACTTCAACAAATTGAAAATCAGGCTACCCTGTGATTTGGAAGATTCTGGGGCTCTTTAGCTCCCCAATTAGTAGGGAAATATATAGATCACCCCTAGCTCCAAATCGCTCCCCCAATATCACAGCCAAGCCAGGGGCACTGATTTTAAAGACAAATTTTGTTCACCCTGAGTCTCAAAAAACCATCAAGATTGGTGCAAGGTGGGCCCGAGCGGATCCTTATAACTGGACGAAATGGGGCCCCTCTAAATGGCCAAAAACAATTTGGTAACTGGGGTTGTAACCCTTATAAGTGGAGTTTTATACAGTAACCCTACTTACAACTGTTTTTTGGTCCCATGTTATGTCTTGTTATGTTCTTCCTTCCAATCTCTTCCAAAATGGTTCCAAGATACCCAAGCGCTTCAGGTGCTACAACCGTCATGGCTTCATAGTTGTCCACCATAAGACCATTCAAGGTATGATTTGGTGTCCACTGGAACAGCAAGTGCTTCCGGATGGCGGTCAACTCCTTAGAGGAACCGGACATGAAGGTCATCAGGGGGGCCACCAGAATATACTGTTGATGGTTCAGAAATCTGGCAATAAAACACCTGGGACGTCCTGGGATGCTGATAAAAGCTTGTAAATAAGGGGGAGAAACTACCAAGCTCAACTGGTTGAACGGATTTCTGAACTATCAACAGACCAGTTTGAGCTGGGTTTCATACCCAGGTCGTACAGGATTTTTCTGAATCATCAACAAAATCACAACTTGTAAGCCACCAATTTGGAGTAATACTGTTGATGATTCAGAAATCATGCACCAGTTGAGCTCCAATATTTACATGGGATTTACCACCATCCCAGGTGTTTTTGTCGGAGTTCTGAACCATCAACAGTATCATGGGAGTCATGACTACCCTCCAGGGAATTAACATATCCCACCTGGAGAAAAGGAAAATCATCTTCAAAATGCCATTTTTGGGGGGATCTGTTAGTTCCCTGGAGGGTACAACTTTAGGGAAACAAAACAGAAAAAATGTCCAATGAAAACCACTCCAACTTCACGAAAATGTCAGCCAGGATCTTCGAGGTAGCAATCACCATCTCCTGGCTGCAAGGGGGGTGGGATCCCCTTAAAAATGGTTACCTCCGGGCTCTTCTTCTAGGAACTAGACAAACAACAAATTATCGGAAGTCCCTTAAAAGGAACCATGTTTAAAGGAAAGGAGTCATCTTCCAACCATCCATTTTCAGGTGCAAACTCGCTGTTAGTTTTCAGAGAACACAATTTTAGGAAGATCTTAGATGCCAAAAAATCCTAGAA
The DNA here is from genome assembly GCA_000507305.1 of Breviolum minutum Mf 1.05b.01. Taxonomy (NCBI): domain Eukaryota; class Dinophyceae; order Suessiales; family Symbiodiniaceae; genus Breviolum; species Breviolum minutum. The sequence goes on from DF240237.1 coordinate 69,527, forward strand.
GAAAAACTCATCTTGATAATGAATTTTCTTGGGATTGGCTTTCACCAACCTTGCTACAATAACAACCACGCCAGGTGGGATGTGAATCTCCCTGAAAAAACACTGCTGGACCTCATAGGAAACGCCATCCCTTTCCTTCGCAAAGCTGTGGAAACTTTTGCACTCCTTGAAATGCACAGGCACCATCACAAATGGCATTGCAATGGCTCACATTGCTGGCACCTGAAACCATGGGAAACCCTGGGAATTTACGAAGATTTCATGATCTTAGAAACTTGACCGAATACATAAAGGTATACAATAAATCATAATGCTACAGTATATGTAAAGACTTGAAACCTTGTCCCGTCTACGTAAAACTGGCTAGTTTATAATGTAATGTAGTATAATCCCCCGTACCCATACCATCCATGTATGGTGTATCTACCTACATTTAGCATAAAAATCAACCAATCATGTAGGTAAATATACCACACATGGATCCGTCATGAGATAGACTTCATCTCGACGGTATTCACCTCACCCAGCTGTACAGTAGGGCCTTCCAGCTGCAGCAAGTACAAGCGAATATCATTTCCCAGCGAACGACTCCACCGACGTTCCAGGCCCAAGAAGAAGGGACCTTCCAAATGCTTACGACAGCGCCGCAAACAAGGGAGTTTGGTTTTTAGGGAATCTTCCCCCCCCCAAAAAAAAAACGACCTCAATTTGACTGTCAGTGACATACTTTTAGGTATTAGGAAAGTTGCATAAATAAAGTTGCTTACACCCCTGAAAACTAAGATGACCGGCAATAGGAAATCGGAAATACATCTTCATTCATGATGGATTTTCCAGCTCTTCATGTTAGGTTTTGGATGGGTACACCCAAAGTTTAACGAATGAAACCTGAAAATAGTGGTGTCAAAATGAATCTCCATTTCTAGGGGCGAATTTTCAGGTGAACCATGTTAAACTTCAGGGGTTTGGCTCCTGAAAAATGGATGGTTGGAAGACTTATTTTCCTTTTGGGGCCTGATCACTTTTCCGGGTTTTATTATAAAAATTAGGAGCAGGTGTTTTTGTTGGTGATCTTCGATATTTGTTTGAGACAATACCCAAAGGTGAGAATGGGTGAGTTTTTGGTGGAAAGATGTATTAATCTTTGGTAGTTACATAATGCTGTATGTAAAATGATAATATATATATATATACACACACATAATTTTATCATTAATAAATGTTGATGCAATTTGCAGGTTATTCAGCCATCACTAGCAATGAAGTCCCCTGAAATCCCATACAATTCCCGTCAACTTCCCTAAAATGATCCAACACACAGCATGGTTGCATCTTACATATGTGTTTTTTCATGTCGCTCAAACAAGGCGGTGACAAACACATGTTTACACCGCCGATGTTTAAGCAACCAACCCAATGCAGTGAACAAGACAAAGCAGCCAATGTAGTTCGTGAAACCTATACACCTTCTGTGGCATAATGGTTGCGACACCGAACCAACCAATCAACCCATCCCAAACAAGTCCAACCGACCCATTCGACCAAATTTGAAAACAAATCATAATCCACCATCATCCACTGTTCATCAACAAAAACCATATGCACCAACTACCATAGATGTTATGCCATGCGTTTTTTTCCAACCCTTTTGCACCATCCCCAAACTACTTTTCAAACCCCCACATATTCACCAACCAGCCCAACCCAACCCAACCAACCCAACCAGGCCTCCAAGGTGGTCTTTTGGTAACTTCAATGTCGCCAACTCTGACAGCAAAAGTGGTGTTGATGGCACATTGTCCACCAACATAAAACCAGACCACAGCAAACGACCTGTCTGGTCGACCTGCTCCGGTGCCGGTGTATCGCCACGTAGTTTCGAGGCGTAACCCGAAGCTACTAAACTCATGAGTCATACTGGTGGGTTCATAGGGGATACGTTTAATGGTTTGGTATAATCCCTATGTAATTTGGTAGTACAATCCCCTATATACCCTAAACAACTACGTTTTTTTTCATTGCTCATATGAAGAACTTTTAAAAGTTGAAGTGAAAACACTTTTGGTTTTGGGTGCTTCTTGTTGTCCATCTTCTTGGGGAAGCTGTGTTTTCTTCCTCCAAAAATTGGACTTTTCTTTTGGATTTGTTGTTTAAAAAGACCTGCCATATCAATGGCACAACATGTTTTTACAAAAATTGCGCCATTTCCATGTCGTTTTTTTTCGTGTAGAAAGTAAATCCTCCACCTTCACCCCCCTTGGTGTTATTAGGCCCTGCTATCCCCGTACCGGGCGCCTCCATCAGGCGTCGTACCGAGGGATCATCTTTGACCAATGGACCTTCTAAGCCGGCGAGCAACGTGTTGTTGGCTGTCAACGTGAAGGCCTTTCAGCAACAGCAGCGGGTTGCAAAACTGGACGAAGTTCACGTGACCCCGGCCTTTGTTGTTGTTTTGGATGGGATGGGGATGGGGGGGAAAAACACACATATATTTCAACATATGATTGTAAGCATATCATGTAAACATATATTAGTATATGTTTAATATAAGTATATAACTGCTTGGTTTTTCAAGAACAACACATGAATTGAGGGGGCACTTTATGATACTGATATGTCTACTTGAAGCCGAACATGACACACCAAACATGCCTTGAGTGGTTTTTTGGTTTAAAACTTGAACCCTTCAAGCCATTGTGAACCCTCAGACGGGGACCTGCCTGGTCCAATCCACCCAAGCCCCAAAAATGGGATTCTCTCCTAAGACTTTAAGGAAGAACTCAAATGTGATGGTTTAGATTGGCTTATATAGATTCTTTAACCTAAACAGAAACCTCTTTGCATTCCACAAAACACACGTGGTTCCTTTGATTCGTAATATATCTCATCCACCTGAACAAACTTAACAAACCACCCACCCCAAACACCTCTCACCCATCATCGCCCCACCTCCAATCCTTGGTTTGGCAACTCATTCTCTTGCACCACTTTGTTGGGTTGAAAAGGCAACCATTCTGCCTCAATGCTCGACACCTCGCTGGCATTCGCTTCATCTATAAAGGCTTGCCATGGCAAAGGCAACCTGGCGGTGTTTGACCCGATTCGGCACCTTTAACCGTGACTTGAACTTAAAAAACAAACATGGAAAACAAAAAGCACCACTGAATCTAAGAAGATCTTGCTTTTTGAAGACCGCAAAAAATGTGAGGTTTATGAAGACTTCTTATTCCCCCAAAAATAGAATCAGCAATGATTTGGCCCCCCCGTTTCTGGTGCCTGAAGAAATGAGAAGGCTCCGAAGAGAGGAAGACTTCCCCTGTACCTCAAGGTGGAGTTCACCGTGACGACACGGGGAAGGGCCCTTCCAGATATAATTAGGGTTGCACCTCCAAAGTTTAACAGTTCGCCCCTGAAAAATGTCGAAGACTAGTTTCCTGTTAGAAAGGTCACTTTTCTGGGGCTATGTTAAACTTTGGGAGGGTATAACACCACTTTTAGGGGTTATAACCCCAGTTGCCCGTTTAGAAGGTCATAAAAATGGCTTCCCCATTTATCTGGTAGGGGCCCACGGCGTATAGGAGTGTCAATGATGCCAAACCCGAAAACCCTGGATGCATGTTCTTTTAAAAACATGTTGGAAACACCCCTAAAAAAAATATTCAAGTTGAAAACTAACATATCAACTGAAAATTGATAGTTGGAAGGTGAATTTTCCTTTTCAAGGGGATACCTTTCGGGGTCATCTTCAGCTTCGCGGGTGTATCCCGTGATTGTATACTCGAAATTATCTTCCATAACACGGAATTTGTCATCTTAATTTGGAAAGCCAGAGCATTTCTAGTTGGTGGTTTCAACCCCTTTGAAAAATATTAGTTAAATTGGCTCATTTCCCCAGGTAGGGATGAAAACAAAAAATATTTAAAACTACCAACCAAGTTTTGTTGGTATACCCCACCCCCTCTTCTTGGCCGTTCAAATGAGCCATCAGTTGTGGATCTGTACAAGGAGAGAAGATAGATTAGTCTCCTATCCCAATCACAATGTTCAATCCTTTCCCTTCAGTCAAATATGAAAATTCCACCCAAATTCAAAGAACAAAAAATCTTGTTTTCCAAATTTCAACTGCCTGTTACAAGGCATCAATTAAATGAGAACCATGTTACCTACAAATTTAGCTTAAACGTTTTTTTTGTCAACATGTTCATGGCCGCTCGCAGGCGACTCCCCAACCAAGTGACTGTTATCCACTACCATACCTTCAGCATCCATGGCCATAGGAAGACCAAGCCTCGGGACCGGATGCAAACAGTCAAATTTTTGTTACTCGGTTCGCTTCCCCCAAGTATGATAGGATGCCCTGAGGGGTCGGGGTCAGAGTGAGTATGCCTTGCTTTTTTGGGTTTTACTCAGCAAGATTTTTCGTGAAATACTGGTTGTTTTGATGCCAAGACTTCGTAAAGCTTAGTAAGGCTTAGTAAGGCCTAGTAAGGGTTAGTAGGACTTGGTAGGGCTTATTCAACAGTTTGCCCCTGAAAAATGATGGTTGGAAGACGATCCCTTGCTTTTGGGAAGGCCTATTTTCACGGGCAAACTGTTAAAATTCCAGGGTGTAGATTTGCGGAGGCACTAGAACTTCAACCCCAAGATCTAGACGATTTTTCGTATTGAAATCCATGCCGTTTAAAACCAACAACTTGAGAAGGATACAAAAAGGAACAAGGGTCAACATCGACTCCATCTTCGCAAGAATGCGAAGCTTTTTGAAACAAACTCCACCTCTGAGATATGTGTTTAAAGCCCGTACCATGCTTAGATCTAGTCACAATAATCTAGAGCTTCCATTTGTCCCAACATAACTTCTCAGACTGGTACATATTATAATATAATTGCTTGAATATAGAATATGTACCTCACTAAAGATTCAGTAGGTGCAGCGAAATTGGTAGTTGCAACTCAGCCAAAAGGGACTTCTCCCATAAAACACGCTTTTAGACTAAACAACCTGGCCATGATGAGGAAATTCCATCCACTCATCTCTCAAATGTCCTATCTTTTAAGGCCAAAACACCAAACAATATAAATAGGTCAACAAACTCACATTCAAATCCTTCACTGAAAAAAAACAAATCATGGAATAATCAAGCATGATCACCTTAACGCCTAGAATCTCATCGCACAAACATGATTCTCTATACATATTTCTGTAGGATTCAAAAAAAAACTTCTCGGAAAAAAAAAAAAAACAATTCCTTGCTTCCCAACACCCCCCTTTTTCAACAGCATGAAACAAACCCCTTCAACCTGGAAAATCTTCTGCTTCTTCACCACCCGGACACTTCACCGATCCAGACGACCTTCCCGCCATGGGCGGGAAACCGCTACCCATCCCTTCGTGAAACCGAGCTACCAATTTTTGGCCGTGATCTCCGTTCGACGATGGAAATTAATCTTGGAGAGGCTGAGATTGACGAACTCCTGTGAGCCGAAGGTTGAAGGTCAGTGGAGGAGGTGTTCGAAACAAATGGGGGTTCATTGTTGGAAAGAAATATGTATCTGGGATATGTTAATTATATTTAGTTGTTGATGAGTTGATGATTGCTGGGTAGCTTGATATGAAAAAATGCACGACCTTACCAGTGATATGAAAATGGTGGTTTAGAAATAAATGTCTGTATGAACATACAAACTCGATCTATGTATGCATGATGCATATGTATCTTTTTAACGATTCATACACAGTACACATACATATCAAATACTGTTCTCCGAAAAACTGCAAATAACATCCGAAAACAACAGGTGGAGGTCACTAGAAACACTTATATAAAGGTCTGCATTGTCCAACTTCATTCCTCGAAATTACATCCACGCATCAATATTTACAAGAAAGAATTCAACCCCCTTGGGCAGAAAGGAAAGACCTTCCAATCAACCAGGTAAACATATTATTTTCTGCTCTAAGGAGCGAGGTCAATGACTTTTAACTTAAAAGTAAGTTCAGCACAAAATCTCTGTGATAATTCAGTCATTTCCGCCAACCAAAACCCGATTCCTAGGGCCGACATCATACTGACGAGTGAGTATGAACTTCAAAAACAAAAAAAAACAACCAAACCAAAAACAAAAACAACCTGAATTCCCGCTAAGATTTCAAGAACGCATTTTTTTGGGCGATGTAAGTAACCGAGTAATACATTCACTTCTTGAGTGATTTTTTTCTACCGTTTCAAGGCGCTTCCACCTTTCACCTTCACATGTGTAGCACCAAGGCACCACAGTAGCACCATAGATGGCACCGCGGTCACACAACAATAGCAAGCTACGAAGATCGGGTGCTAATTGGACTGCAGAGATGCCAAAAATCCTGGATTCTTGGAGCGTTGGGGCAAGTTGGTGAAGAGAACATACCGGAATCCACAAGTTGGAAGGTGAGATCTATGAAACCAAATGGAAAAATGGGATATGATGCTTATGTGTGCCCATAAAAAAAACATATATATATATATATATACACATATTGTGTTTTCATATGAACTGATGGAGTTCTTGAACAATTTAGTATGTTTTGTGGTGCATTTTATGATCTTAGGGCCTGCAAAAATCAAGCCAAGCTAATAAAGATCAGGATTAATTTCTATGCACAGGTTGGTCTCAACCGATGGTTTGGTGAGTGGTAAGAAAGTAGTCATCACGGTCATTTGGTATGCCTTATAAAAGTGGCTTGAATTGGAAAGTTTTGTTCAATGGATTGTGGATATACACATGCTGAAGTCAATTTGAAGTCAATGGTAAATTCATTTTGAAATATATACCCTCCCTGAAACTAACATAGCACCTGTAAATAGACCCCTCGAAAAGGAGATTCCTATTGGAAACCATGATTTTTAGGGGCTATGTTTGTTTTGGGGAGGGTAATTACTGTATTCCGTTTTTTGTTGGATCAACCGAGGCAACTTTTTTTCGGCGGAAGAGATCTGCCAATTTTTGGATTGGTAGGTCCAATTTGGAGGGGATCCAGTAAGGAGCTATCACCTGGGACATTACAGCTTTGATAGCAACCAATCCGAAAATACCCCTCTTCTTACAACTATAACCTCTCAACCCCTTGTGTTGATGGGTTTAAACACATTCTTCTGCTAACCTGTCGGGATGGCTATGACCTTAAAAATCATGTAATATTTTGGTCTATGTATATATACACATAATATACCTACATCTATATATTTATCACCTAGTTGGCCAGATTTAGGACCCCATGCTACTGTATCAAACAAACCTTGTCATCAAAAAAAAACCTCACCTCCATCCATCACCCGCCGTAGCACCAAAGGGTACTAAAATCGACGACACCTCAGCTGATGGAAGATGGCTGGTGGAAACCCTCATAGCTAACACTCCCTGAAACTAACAACCAAAAAACCAGAAAATAGGTCGAAGCCCAAAAGGTTAAACTGCTGTTGATGGTTCAGATTTCCTGCGTTAACCAGTTGAGGTTGGTAGTCTATCCAATTATTTAGAAGGTTTTTTACATCCCGTGTGGTGCAGGATTTCTGAACCATCAACAGTAGTATTCCAACCATCCATTTCCAGGTGCTCTTGCTGTTAGTCTCCTGGAGGGTATGAGCTTAGGATTGACCCAGAAACACATGACATAACAAGATTGAACTGCAAAGATTGAAGAGATATAGCCCATCCGCTAAGTGTCATATCAAATTACCAATTTATGTTATAACCAATGGCCCACGATTGGAGAACAAATTTGATCCAAACATCTGCAAACTATCGAGGAGATGGCTGATTTGCTAAGGATCGGAAGGGGTCAAACATGCTAATGGACAAACCGCAACGTGGTTGGTGACAAGCAGAACAACAAAAACTAACCGACCAAAATTGCATACAAGCAATTGATCAATCAAGGAAAAAATCAACCAATCAACAAATCAAACAAACAATCAACCAATAAATCATAAATCAACAAATCAAACAAACACACAATACAAGAAATAAATAATATATAAGTACATTAAACAAACAAACAAACAAACAAACAAACAAACAAAACAAATCAACTCAAATCAAAATCAAACAAAGAAACAAACATACAAACATGACAAACACGCAAAACAGTATGAAAGGATGTAAAAGGTGATGAGGGCACCTTTACCGATAATGCCGTGTAGTTGAATAGTTGAACTTGATCAAATGTAGTTGAGTATCTGATGTTTCATGTTCGACCAGAAACACAAATGAATGTTGCAGAGTTTGCCACATCTGTTGACCCTAAATTCTGTGATAACATCATAACTACACAAACATAGAAACATAATAACATGAATCAAATCATTCATTGGCCTAAATTGTCAGATCAGATCTGTTTTGTTTTCTTGACTTGAAATCTAAACCTCGCCCCTACAGCAACGCACACTTTGAAGGATCTCAAAGTTTGCCCCTGAAAATAAGCCGAAACCCAAGAATATTTTTCAGGGGCAAACTTGCTATTAAACCCAGTGAGAGTAACATGTTTTCCACCTACATGAGCATTTGGTCCAAAGTTCCAATTTGTTCCAAGGTTCCGAGCATTAGGTAACCCTTCCTAGAACAGCACTAAGTAACCATTCGGTCTACTACCATTGGCAACAAAAAACAAACAAGCTGCAGTTCAAACGTCCAAGGAACATGGTCAACGTCGCCAAAGATATCTGCCATCTCCACATCATGGTCAAATCGTCACAGGTTTGACCCGTGACTCAAAGTGTGAAGCCAAATAGCTTCAGTGGTTGCAATTGATGAGATCTTATAGATATCAACTATCATCGCTGATCAACCTATCCCCCTCCTATGAGGTACCCTCACCCAAAGGGTTTTCATAGCCGGCCTTATTAAGGGAAACCAATGGCTAGTAAGCCCTGATCATAAGGCCTCATATCTGGGAGTGTGAATTAGGGGAGGGTGGTTGACTGGCCATTAAACTACAACTTCCTGAAACTAACAACCATTTCATTCCTGAATAATCCAAGGGTTGGAACATGATGTTTGTTCTGGGGGATGTCGCCCTATTTTCAGGGGCGATTATGCATTCTTTTTGGGAGTATCAAAAGCAACAGAAACAACAGTCAGCAATGTACTAAATCTTGGTGTATTTTTGTTTGCCAACAAAATCACAAATTGTTATTTCTCGTCCCACTACACGGTGCAGCCAAATGAATGGAAAACTATGACAAGATATTATCAGTGACTGTAACAAATGCAATTTATGATACTGCCACCGATCCGGGCCAAACAAACTGGTGAAAACCGGTTTCTGCAGCAACGGAAGAATCCTTCTACACGGTTCCGAATCACAAGAACAAGAGCAAAACGGACTGAACGATTGTGGATTTTGTGTGATTTAAGACTCTACAGAAAGTCGTTGGTTCTAAGTGCGGCCTGCCCTTGTGCCCTTCAATTTTGATGAGTTCATCCCATCAATTTTTGGGGCCAGTTAGAGCACCTGTGCATCACCAAGTTTTTCTTCCTCATCCGCACAATCCCCAATTTCCCTAACCCTCTCTCTCTGCCACTGTTTTTTTTGCAAAACTTTTCATATTAAAAATCCGAACATCGGAAAGAAGCAGCACTTGGATTCCCAGACCACTTCGGCAGGCAGACGCTTAAACATGGGATTGCAATCCCTTGGATCTTCGCGATCATTTGCCGAATTCCTTGGTGACAAATTACCCCTGCAGAGGAACCTCCCGAACAATGGTGAGCTCCACATGTCGCTGTCACATTCGCCAGGAAAGATATTTGAAACAGAACACATCTGCCACATCTGCTGTTTCATTGATTGAAGAGCCTAAGTTCGACTAAAATTCCAACTTTCAACTACAAATTCTTACGGAAAGGGATAACTTTTTCGTAGATGCGATATGTCGACGAAAAAATTGTAGGGACGGAAAAAAAACCTCTCTTTGAGGTTGTCAATAATTTTCAGACATAATCAGGGCTAATCCTCAAGATGTTCTTTCCAAGTGGCACTTGTCTTCAAGCTAAGTGAATTCTAAGTGATACTGTTGATGGAAATCCGGAGTTCACAAAGTTGAGCTTGGTAGTGACCCATTTACAAGGCTCTATACATCCCAGCTGCTTGTTTGGTGCAGGATTTCTGAACCATCAACAGTATCTCCCAATACCTAAAAAGTTAAACAACTAAGATCTTCCAGGTTGACTCTGAAACCTTGTGACTACCCCCGAATTTCAAAAAATACAAAAATTGCCAGTTGAAAGGAGATACCTTTGCACAGGCCCTTGATTTTATCTAAATTTCTATAGGGGGTATATAATATACCAGTAAAATCCCCCAGTCCATCAAACCTCCACATAGTCAGCCAAACTCACTTTCCCCATCTCACCAGGGCCACCGACGCTGAAGACGGCATGGTGCCAGGGCCAATTTAAGTAGCAAAGGCCAGCGGCCAGCAGCGTCTATGTCTTAACACGTGGGCTCTGTCTGTGAGCTCTGTTTCTGTGATTTTTCTATATAAGTCGATAGTGTTTCAACGCAAACTTGGCGAGAACTTCCATCAAACGGAGGTACAACTGCAAAACAGACATGTGGCGAAGAAGAACATCGTGTGGGTTTACATGATTTTATTGTCAAGCACCTTTTTTTGTGGCGTTGACATACCTTCCAATCGACCTACTCTGAGATTTATCATGCTCGGATCCTCAACATCCATATATATATATATATATATAGACGACACATGCGTGTGTCATGTGTCATAGTTTCCATTGATGCAAGGACCATAGCATCCAACAAACATATGGATCTATTTATTTCCCAAAAGAAAACATGTTTAGCCAACACCACTTGGCTCAAAATCATTGAAGTCCACTGAATCTTTCCAAAACTGCCAAAACTTCCTCCGCTGTAAAAATACATATTATTTCCCCCCAATCAGCTGCGGTAGAAATAACGGGCAATTTCTTTCCGAGCATTTTGCTGACAAACAACTGAAGCAACCCTTGAAAATGAACTATATAGTTGGTGGTTGAACCAACCCATTTGAAAAATATGAAGCCGTCAAAATGGGAATCATTTCCCCAAGGATCCGGGGTGAAAATTAAAAAAAATATTTGCAACCACCACCCAGATGACCATGGAACACTGACCATGAAAATCCCACAAGCTCAGCTCCCATATATGGATGTTTCCTAATAAATGGTGGGTGGATTTCCCCCCAACAAACCCAATGGGACTTTTTTCCTACGAAAAATGCTCATAAATTTTGGGGGCGTGAGAAATGGGGGGGAAACCCACCATTTAAGGTCGAAACACCCATATTTTTCATTAACCATGTAACACAAAATCATGGGAGGTGTAGATGGACCGGTTCAGATGATTTTTTTTCTGTTGCAAGTTGGGTGATTTTTTCAGGTTCCGAATCCTGCATTTTTCGGGGGTGTATTAAATTGAAGCCCTAAAAAATCTTCCGGTTAAGGTTGGTGAAGGCATCTGGAATCCCCCCCTTCCCAGTAACAGGGGGAGATGAAACCACGAGCCTTACAATGTGATGTTATATGCTGGTAGTGACTGGAATCCTGGGAGGGGGAGCATCTCAATCATGAAAATATATGCACTGTACGTTATCTTTGTATATGGGCATAGTCTAGCTGTACCAAATTTCAGGCAGGAAGCAGGAAGAGCCTATGGGAAACCACCGTTCCTACTAGCCAAAAAAACCTCTGACAAAGCAAGTGGATAGGGAAAATCAACATAGGAACCCAATCATTGTGAATGCAAGTATTCAATGTGTATCCTGTTAAAGTGGCATCCTGCCTTTAGAACAAATCCTAGACCAAATGGCATGTATATAAAACTTTGTTAATAATACATTTACATATAATATGATGACTGCCTACGAAACAAAACTGGTTTGCGGGATTAAACCTCAAAAAACACCAGACACCAGGTGTGTTTTTCAACCCATGTTTTAAATCAATAGTCAAAATTGTTCACTTTCCTCAATTTTTGAGGTGAAGAGATCGAACGTAATATAAAAGCAATTTGAAATCACCACGGAACTAACTAGTTGAAAAATGAAACCCAACTAGCAATCATCAAAAATACCACCTTTGGGTTCTACCTTCAGTCCCCACTCTCAGAGCAGTATCACTTTGAGTTCCCCAAAAAAACAGGTGCCATTATATGAAACCAACCCAAACAATGCACTGGTTAATTATTAGGGAAAATCCCTCAAAATGACCACATGTGCCATTGTTTGATCCACCAAAAAATTACCCTCCGGTAAACAAACATAGCTGGCCGGAAAATCCCCATCTTGAATAGGAAATACATCTTCATTGAAATGGTGGATTTTCCCGCCAGCTATGTTAGATTACCGGAGTGTAGGTCCCATTTAATGACCCCCACCCCAAAAATAGGCACCTCCTTCTGGGGAGGCCAAGCCAGAGCTTTTGACCTTCTCAGGTACCTGTCCAGACTGTCTGAGGGAGGAGCACCGAATCAATGGGATTTGCAACTCAAAAAAAATGGTCCGTTTGAATAACTGTTTAGACATGGAATATACCTAATTTTGGAAAACAAGTAAATTCTGACAAAGAAACACCTAGAAAGAGGATTCGATGATATAATGAACAGCAAACCATTCTGTCCAAATGAAATGTTTATTTCACCAACCTGGATGGGTGGTTGAATTAGCTGGGGAACCCCCCCCCCCGCCTTTCTCAGCCCTCCCTTTTTTTTGAGATTTTGTTTTTTGTGTTTTCGAGGGCTATCGAGCTAATTTTTTGACCAGAAGATTTGTTTCACTTCATTGGAGGTAGTGAGTCTTGAGTTTTTTTCAAAGTTGCCCAAATTATTTCTAGTTTGTGGTTTCAACTCCTTTGAAACCATATGAAGGGCTCCGTCAAAATGGGTGAACATCTTCCCCGATTTCTGGTTTGTGAAAATTCCAAAACTGTTTGAAGTTTCACCACCCAGATTTTCATGCAGTTCCTTCCGATGGCCTTTGGGCCTTTAGCTGTTCATCTCTATAATTTTGTTCACTCCCTTTGGAGGTAAGGATGATGTGGTGACCACCATGGAAATGACAAGAACCACTGGCAATGTTGGGCTGCTACACTGCATTCAACTGCAGAAATGTAGTGGATATTTTGGAGAATCATCGCCAATCCCAAGTCAAAATCAACAAAGAGTATAAAGAAATATGCAGACTCAAGAAATATAGGGAAATATATCGCACTTTTAGCACCAAGACGTTGAATGGAGCAATGCACAATTCCGCAGACTCAACCGATTTCATCCGATTTCAAGGAAGCTTGGTAAAGCGGGATGTGGATTGGTGGTTGTCTAGGAGAATCTCACAGATCTAAAGCTCAAAGAATGGATGACCCAAACTATTGAATTGATACCGTAAGTACACGGTTGATACTGTTGGGATCTATGGAAACCCGTGTTAGTAATGGAATAAACATGACCTTTTCCATTTAGGTGCAGGCTTTCAACCATCAAGGGTCCCGGATTAAGATGATTGATAAACAGGTGACTGCTAAAGTTGCAGTAAGTGAGCCCAGAAAAAAAAATTGCTTTAAAGTGGGATCTTCCAGCCATAGAAGTTCATACTAGCTTACTAGCTGGTTTCCAAAAAGTACCCTTCTCAAGACTAGCACAGTTTCCCAGCAAACTCTTGGATTTACCAGGGCGGCTGCGCCCACTTTGGCATACCCAAACGAGTCCAGGAACTCGGGAGGAGTTTTCACACAGGTACATATGTCGAGATAGCTGGCATACTGACCCTTCGTTTTGCACTTGATTTTGTATCTGATTCTAATATATCTAACATTTATAGAGCGAGAGAGATTTCGAGAGAGAATTCAAGGGTTATCAGGGTAGACCCATAGATCCACTACACCAAGCAGCATAGCATCCAACTTAGCATTCGCTGACACTTCCACGAAAAAAGAAACCTACAAGATACATCCCTGCTAGTTATAAATGGAGTTATATACCTCCAGTTATATGGGTTATAAGCCCAGTTATCCATTTATATTCGGCCATTTATTTTCGGCGTGCTGTTTACAACGATCCTAGGGATATTCCCAGTAGATGGAGATTCATCATCACCATGACACAATTTCCCCTCCAAGATTCCCTTGAGAACCTCGGTCTTCTGCACAGTCACCTAGGGGAAGTGGTGGGTATGGGGTTGGTTAGGTCAAGTTTGCCCCTGAAAATGGGGGCCCCCTGGAATTCAGGAGATTCCTATTGGAAACCACCATTTTCTAGGGGCGAACTGTTAGGTTTTAGGGGAATGTAATTTTGGTGAAAACGTCTGGGCTAGTTGCCAAAAAAGCCACTCCCCCAAAAAATGTTCAGCAATTCAACATTTAAATGATGAGGGTCTTATCTAGGTTTTTCAGGGATTGGTGTGTGTGCTTCTTTTGTGGGGAACCGCTATCATTTCAGGGATGATGAGGATCTAAGAATGATGCAAACAAAGCGGCAGGGTAAGGAAATGGTGTAGAAGGAATTGAACAGCGGATCTATGGATCTTGTTTTTAATTTGCTTTTCGAGAAAACAGGTTTCCTTCGTCTCTTGCTCTTATGATGTGAACAACACTACATGGGCCCAACGTGACTTATCTGAGATGCTGAGATTCATTCAATCATTCAATCACCTCCCGGCCTCTCAAAATTCAAGAACAAGCAGAATGATTTTTTTTTTGAAAGCAAAAATGTCAAGGAACCATAAGTTCCATTGCATTTTCAAAAAGGCACCCCCAAATCATGTTGACAATCTTTGTTGTTCACCTTGTGCACAGCACTTCTTTTTAGAACAATAAATCAGGTCGTTTTTTGCTACAAAAAAAAAACGTCATCCCGAAACCAACCCAAGAGCCGTTCCACTCGATCGGTTCCACCTCAATGGGAGCATCATGAAAACCCATGACGTCTTCGTTGCGACAACTCAGTGCAGCCGAGTGCGAACCCGAAAAATGCCTCCCTTCCGAACCAAAAAAAATGCCAGATTGTTGGTGAAATAGAAATTTACTCCGGGAGCAAGTTGTTTGAACAAAATACTTGTGGAAGGTTGATGGATGACTTATAGAGATGACTTAGCTACCTTTTGACAAAGATCGTCCAGGATAAGGCTCTGAAGTTTGCTAGCAATTGTGATGGGAGCCTTTATTGGCATTGGTAAAATCTATGCCTGGCTCCCTGCATGTTCACACCTTGCGCTTGCGTTGCTGATATGGACCATATCTTTGTTCCCTTTCTTGGGTGGCTGTTTTTCACTTTTTTCTAAGATAATTTTGCGCCCGAGTAAGAAGCTTGAGCCAAGAACGACGCAAGATGTAGATTTGAAAGTCTGAGACAGCTGTCCAAACCGCGAGATATATCATAAGTGACTATAGTTTAGGCTCCGGAATCCTGAACATACCCTCCGAATCCCTCTACTATACTGACAACTGCTGGTAGGGACAAAGCAAAATACATCCCAAAGCCAAGTCGAATCTTCATTCATAACTTAGTTGAAGCACAGCATAGAAGACACTGCGCAGTGCCCCATACATACCAGTCCCTCTTGAACAGCTGTTTCTGCTTCTTTGTTTACCAGCCAATCTCTCAGTCGGGAAAGAAGCGGCCTGGCAAATAATAGATGCTCAAGGAAGGTCACATCATTGCTGGTGGTTCAGTGTTTCCTCGAGATGGGGGTCCCCTGCGTCAATTGACCAGTTGATTCTATATTCCCACTGGATATGATGTGTATAGAGCACCAAATGCCATCAAACATCAAACATCATCAAACCATGCCAAATTGTCTTACAGATCCATGCATTCATGTTTTGTGTTTCTTCCAACCTATCTGACGACACCCAACGGAAATATTCGTTTCGCCTTGCGCATCTCGCGAGTGGGCGAAATAGTCTTGGAATTCAAAGTCGCACGGCCTCATGTCGAGTTGAACGGAAAAAAAAACTGATGTTTGCAGCCAAACCCTCAACGAGACTGGTATATTTACCCGCATGAAAACCCGGATTCGGCTGCAACATGGTTCCATAGTGCTTGGTCTGTGCTCTTGGGTTATTTTTTTAAGTTGAGTGAAGTTGTGAAAAAAAACCTCCCTTTTCAACAAAAATGTCGAAAAAACATCGGAAAAGTGCTCCAAAATCTCAAAACTATAAAAAAAAATCTGCTGTTCGCATCCCACCCATCTCCAGCTCATGTACCAACGATAATTCATCCAACCCAACCCACCGAAAGACATTTCCAGGGAAAACTTCCCAGAAAAGACACCGACAGCCAACAACTTCCCAGGTTTTGAGTCGTTTTGGAGATGTGTATATACTTCTCCATGGCGTTTTTTTCCCCATTGAAAAAACAAAAAAAACGCTCCAAAGGTGCCCATCTAAACGTTCGCAGTCGGGAATGCAGGCATTGTGATCCAACCTGCGAGTTGCTGCGGTTTGAAGTAACTTGTGGAACTCATCCAGAAATTCCCCAGTTGCAAGTGTAACATACCACACCGGCAACTTTGCATATAAAATGCATACAATGAAGCATTCCTGCCAATCCAAAAAAAAGGGCCAAGGGATAAAAAATGGAGGGGGCTATTTCCGTCAGACCCTGCAACAATAGACCAAGTTTTGAAGGTGAAACATTGAAGGGGTAAAAATACACCTGTTTGAGACTCGACTTGAGTCGGCTATGACATCGAAGCAAACAATAAATCCAAGAGAAGTGACTTTTTCGTTTCTGTTGAACATGAGATGTTGTTGTTCATGTCAAATTTTGTTAAACATGCTGTTTTGATGTGAGCTGTTATCCCCCTGTTGGTCACTGGATTTTTTTGGGGTGGGGATGAACGTATAGTTGCTCATTGGTGAAGATGTCAAGAATTGTCTTGGCTCAAAATGTTGTTTGGTGCCAGTTTGTGGGATCAAAACGTGCCCTGCCTGCTACATTTTGATGTTTTATTCTAGCATTTTGGAGATTCCTAATATTGACATTCCCATATATGATGCGCTTTGAAAAAAATCATGGAAGATTTGATGGTATAGAGTTGTGAGCAGTGTAAATCAGAGCATTTTTTTGTTGTATCTCCACTGTGTTTTTTTTTGTGAGTCTAGTCATAGAGAGTAGATAATCACATCAACAAGATTTCAACATACACTTTGTAGATGCTAAACCTGACTGGGTTGTCTCATCAAATGCATTTAGACTGCGTTGGGAGAGCACTCGAGGAAAAAGTGGGTCACCGGAGGAGTGTAGCCAACAAAATCGAAGACAAATAATAGACCCACATTGTCATGTGCATTCATTTCATTTCAGAATCTATATAATCATAGCATTTGTTATCATGATTATATCATTTCATATTTCATAGTTCATTTATTCATTAACATTCCATCCCATCTTTTACTTTCACGGCGACCGATTCACTTCCCGTTGTGTGTATTTTCATCCTTCGAAAAAAAACTTTCGCCAAAGTGGCGCGCAGTTTCGTACGGAGGCGGCGATATTGCCACTTGTGCCTACCTTGGGCGTAGAGTTGGCCATGCTGCTGGGGTGGTTGAGGCCTTTGAGGCACAGTGAATTTTCCTTGTTGTGTCAACAAATCCCCTTTTTTGAGGCCCACTAGTTGTAAAATGTTGATATTTCACCCCCCAGTAAACCCTACTACTTAACCCTATAGTTGTAAAGTGGCTGCAACTAGGGATAAATCACACTATCCCAACGGGTGAGGGGCCCATTCTTTATTGTGATGGTTTTTCGGCACCCTGAAAATTGTTGAGTAAGGAATCAGCCTTCAATTTTGAAGGTGAAATTAGAAAAAAATATGTGGAAACACCACGCAGGTAAGAAGTTGTGGATATATGAAAGCCAATTGCAACTGCTGCAGGATTTCTTCGGTCAACTGCAGGACGGATGGAATGGGATCACGAGAGGTTCTATACATCTATGCTTTGTAGTGCGCACAGTCGGACCAACATGACCGTAATGATATTGCGAGTGTGAGATGATGAGCCTGTTCCAAATGCGCTCGCATGTATGAAATATCTAAAAAAAACATGTGCAAGATACAAAACTCATTGCAACCGCAATGCTGAGATTGTGCACATGATACCTGTAAAGCTTCCTACATTTCAGCCACAAATGCATGTCACCTTAAACTTTTGGAATCCCATCCGCAGCAGCTTGGCAGCTCCCCGCACCTTCTTTTCGAAGCTACCTTGAAAGACCTCAAAGAACAAATGTTCCTCAGTCAACGATGGGTTTTTGCGGCTGCAAACGCCAAGGCTTAGTGGGTGGTTTGATGCCTGGGAGGATGAGCGATTTTCACTGAGAAGTTGCAAGTTTTAGTTTTTGAGACCTGCAAGGTTAAAAAAAAACAACAGTGAACCTTGCAAAAACCCAGCCTTTCCTTTTTGGGGGGCCTTAGCCTTTTTTAACATAAAAGCTTTGGGACGTGATTTGTTCATTTTGTTCCTAATGCAACTTCACACACCTGTGAGTCATGTTGTAACATCTCTGATGAGTTCAAGTTTAGGGCCAAGTTTGGAAGAAGATTCCTACCGGTCTCATTCAACCACTAAAAACGGTTGGTTGATGCTTGATTGCTAGGGCACTGGGCAATCATGTAGGGAATTCTATATATGTTAACAAAAAAGATATACATATATGCATATATACAAAAAATACGGTACGTTCTATACATTTCAAAAAAGATATAACCCTAATAAGCAAGAAAAACATTCATCTTAAGCTTCCAAATGATCCATTGATGACCAAACATCCGGTTTCCATTAACTCCACTTGTGCGTTTGGTCCAAGATACCCAGGCAGGCCAACTGACTCTCAAGTTAACTTCTCCTCCAAACATCGGCACTTGAATCGGAAAGAGCTTCACATAGCCTTAGAAGAGGCATAAGTTGGGCCGGGGATGAGGTAAATTTGATGGGGAAAAGGGTTGGAACCAAGTTATTTTGTGGGGAAACAAGAGATTCAGTTTTTTTGGGGGGATATTCTTTTTTGGTCAGTATTTTGGTTGGAGTATAGTCCTAAAGTTTGTTGGTGCCTTAAGATTTGTTTTTTTTTTCGTAGTGGGTTGCTTGGAGTTTCTGTTTTTGTATGAGACCTTGTAGGGTGCGAAGTCTGGAAGTCTGGGAAAAATCACAAAATTTGAAGATGTCAAATCTGAATTAAAAAGACACTGATATTGATATTGAAAAAATCTGCACCAGTTTTACAATTTACAATGCATGTGATTGGTATTAATTCGCATATTAATGTTTATTCCATGATGGGTTCTATACATTCCTTTTGGTGGTTCGCCTGATTTGTTCCATCGACAGTCTCTCCTTCGCGATGGGGATGATTTTCACGATATTCAGAACACATCAAACATTGACATGGCTTCCCACCGAGGTTGTTCAAGAAAGCAAGGATGTGTCTTGTCCGTGCTGTCAGCCAAATTGTTCCGATGTTCTCTGAAAAGAAGGGTGACTAAGACTGCCTTTTGAGATGAACAAATGCAATGTTGTAGTTATATGATATGACACTCAAGCTTGACCCGCAACCACTTAGCTCATCAGGGACCATTTTGTTTGATGGCAAACTGGCTCAAAATTGCCAATGCTTGGGAACCACAAACAATGATCTTTAGTAAAAACGATCCATGTTGGGTGCAATAATTTGGGCCAACCTAAGTCTATATATATATATATAAATATATACACATTGGGTGTGGCGTTTCCACCCAGGATGCCAATGGCAAATTGAAAGTTTGGGTTAAGATTCCGGTTCCTAAACATCTACTGTATATATTCCAGGTGGTCACTCTTACAAGGGTTTTGGCAACCCCCAATGCATGTTCAGTATCCCCCCCCCCAAAAAAAACAACATGTGCCACTGGTTACTGGGCGGGAGAGATGGATCCAACCCTCTCTTTTTGGACATCTCGAAAAGGACATCTCTTACGCTAAGCTGCTCTCAAAGTTCACGTCAAAGACCCAGGCCACCTGGGTAATGTTGGACACTCAATCAAATAGATGATGGTCATGAGTGTTTACACTCCCCAAAAAGGAAACTCATTCTGAACCAACCCCAGTGTTTTTTTGGTGCTTTCGCTGCTAGTTTCTGGGAGAGTATCTATCTGTTTCTCTTTTGTGGTATATCATGTAGATGATTTACGTTTTTTATATGTAATAAATCAAATGTTCCTATACTAGTTGGTGGTTTCATCCCATTTGAAAAATATTAGTCAAATTGGGAATCTTCCCCAGGTATGAGTGAAAATAAAAAATGATTAAAACCACCACCTAGTATATGTTCGACGTTGTTTGAAGGTACCAGAGCTGCAAGAGCAAAAATACAATCAACACATCTCGTTCGCTCGGAAGTTTGTTTGGGATGAACGTTTGATGATGGAACACACGTTTTCTAATCACAACTGTTTTTTGTAGCTGTATCTTTTTTATGCTTATATATATAAATTATATATATATATTAAATATAAATATATTATATATTATATATATATTGGATTATCCAGGGCCACCAAACCTGAGGTTTGGTATTTTCCTGGACCCCCAAAAATATACAACTAAAACACCTGAAGAGGAGGTATTCGCCTGGATGTGTAGGGGTCAAAACGTTGATCAATAAGAAGTCCAATTGCACATGTCGAGCTGTTGAATGGTACACCCCTGAAATTTAACATGGAACCTGAAAAGAAGTACCTGGAAAAGGAGATTCCTTTTGGAAACCATCATTTTCAGGTTCCATGTTAAATTTCGGGGGAGTACTATCCACAAATCAAATGATCCTAGCCACAAATTCACTGATTTTGGGGCCATTCCTTCATACGGAGGCATCCACATCCTTGCGCGACATGAGATGGGATTTTTCAAGGTAAGGTGTTGAGTATATAGGCTCCAGGCAATAGGCTTTGGAAATGACATCCATGTTCAAATTCCAAACCTTATATCACTACAGTACAACGCAAATAATTGGAGCTTTATTTTGTTGAGAGATATCACGTAATACATACCCATAGCCCATAGCATGTCTTGTATGGTAAATTGACCTACATTTACCAGGGATGGTATCGGATAACATGTAATATATCAAATCATTAGATCTTTCCACCTTTACCAAGCCTTTAAAAAACGATTTCCCCACGCTTCCCTTAAACACGCCCAAGGGACATTCACACGGAACTTGGCAAAGGTCAAATGAGTCTCAGCCGACTTTTGGACAATGAGCGCTGGGTTCTTTCAAAGATGCAAAAGCGAAAGGATGGTTATATACCATGTGTCTTACATGACATGTCGTGTGAGTGTGGCTGTGAACTTAAAAGCTATATATATGCGTATATAAATATATAATATACAAATATGTATCCACAAAACTATGAATATATTTAAAAAATGAACATATATATATATACACATATACAGGTCCTATACATGTCTATACATTGTCCTCTTTAAATTCAAATATATATATATATAATTATATAGATCATCACCAAAAACACATGTTTTTAACCTCCACAATCTTACTCCCTCTTACCAAAACCTTCGATCCTAAGATTGCTAAAAACAGGTCCTGAGCTTCCAAACTTCATATAGCCACTGAGAGAAAAACCTCGTTTCCAACGGTCACGGTCACGCGTTGATTTTTTTTTCAAGGAATCAAAAACCGAACCCCAAACGTGGCCGGATGAGGTGACAAACCCAATAAAAACATGTCAATTGTGTAATTCTTGTGGATTTTTGTTCAAAAAAACTAGTGGTTAATTTTGACAAAACATGTTTGTTAGTTTTTTTTTGCATGTTGTATTAGATATACTCTGGATAGACGTCGTGTTCTAAATACATCCAATCCAGCAAACAATTCACAAACCTGAAAAACAAAGCCGGTGTATGCAAATATTTTCTGATGCAAGGCTTAGCGAAGTGTGGCATAGATTCGGCATGGTTGAAGCGACAAACTGTTGATGGTTCAGAAATCCCAAACAACCACCTGGGATGCATAAATCTCGTCAATACTGGGATAACCTACCAACCTCAACTGGTTAGCCGGATTTCGTCCATCAGCATCTTTTTTCCTGAACGTCATCAATGTCGAGTCAAGCTCAAATTCCCAGTTCTATTTTTGGAAGACTCCACTGTTCCATCCTCCCCCTTTTCCAAAAAAATGAAACTATCCTCTGTTGGAATGATTTTCCACAGCCAAATAAATGTTTTTTGATATTCCCGAGCGAACCGGCTACCCAAAACTCGTTATTTTCAAAAGTCATTTTGAGATTTAAGTCTCACAAAAAATTACGAACCATCTATTCTATGTACATGTTTTATTTCTTACTAAACAAAACAACCATACCTAGATTCCAGGAATCACCCCAACCTCAACCCATCCATTTGTGTTGAAATTTGCCGCATGTTCGTTCCCCCCGTGAAAAAATCTCCGAGACACTGATCTGGACCCCGGTGGATGGGCATTTGAAGCCTCGGAAAAAAAAGGTTTTGTTGGTCGCAATGTTGCCATGAAGTCTGACCAAAGACAACACGTGTATATATATTTATGTATATATACAGTATACCAGGTTCTTCAAAGTGACCTCGTTTCGTCCCATAAGTGACCTTTACAGGGCTTAAGTGACCTCGATTTGGGGAATCAAAAGGTCACTTTGAAGAAGCTGGTATATAATTTGTGTATACTGTATTTACTGTACATATTCATGTGGAAGAACACTGGTATGTCCAAAGATTCATCCATAGAACAGGGGTCATTATATTACCAACCCAAACAATGCATTGTTACAAGGGAAATCCCACAAAACTACATTAAAATTTGTATTGCTTGATTCCACCCAAATGGGTAATTTAATGACCCCTGCAGAATCTTAACATTTGTTTGTATCGTGACATGCTGTTGATTGGGAGCCCCCAACTCCTCTTCCAAACGCCTCAGCACACAGCCACGGCGCTCCTGGTGCAGATTGTTGAGAGAAAAAGGCTTCAGGTTGACTACACCAACAGAAAATTGAAGCCACATATCTCTAGTTTCAAATGATTATGACGTTATTTTGGGTATCTATTGTTCAATTTCGGTCGGGGTTTCTCCTACCATCTACTACCCAAAATATTGAGGATTCTAATAAGCATCTGCATGGAAAGCAGGAATCCCGTTACATGACACCCTAATTTCGAGGGGTTAAATGGAGGCCAGGGAGTCACAAGAAACGCATCTCACCAGCATTTCTTGAGGATTTGTTGGGGGTAGTTGAAGAGGACTTTTGTAAGCAGTTTTATAAAGCTAGGCTGGATGATGATGATGATGATGATGATGATGATTAATGCTGTAGTAGTAATCAATCAGCCTCACAAAAGCATGCTCACATCGACTGATTCATTTCTACACTCCAAAGGGAGAGCGACAAACACAATAAAAACACGTGAAGGTGCTACATGATGGGAACCATAACAACCAATACACTCCCTGAAACTAACAGTTCGCCGTGGAAAATAGGCCTTGCCAAAAGGACATGTGTATTCCAACCATCCATTTTCAGATGCGAACTGTTAGTTTTGGGGAGGTTATCTTCATCAAAAAACCCTTTCCCACTGAACAGTGCTGGTACATTACATCTGCAATCCCATGGCCTGCAAATCCAAAATGTCATCACACCATCCTGCAAACAAAAAAAAAGGCATCAAATCAAAACAGCTTCGCCAAGCAGCAAGGCTTCGGACAACCATCCGAAACCTTGAAGCATGTTTTTTCCTTTGGCGGATTCTATAGGTACAGTGAGTGACCCAAAAACTTGCAGTGGAAACCTTGTGTAACAAAAGAAACAACAAAAGTTGGTATATGGATGTTTCCGAAAATAGTGGTACCCCCAAAATCATCCATTTTTTTATAGGGTTTTCCATTATAAACCATCCATTTTGGGGGTACCCCTATTTTTGGAAACACCCATATGAGCGACGGACTAAACCTATTACATCCGCGAAAGGACATGGCTGAAATGGTCATCGTTTTTTGTGTGTCCCCCATCGTTCCTGAGGGTTTGGTGTTGTGGACATGAAATGAGCAAGTGATTGAAAAGAAGAAGTAGCAAAAGCAGCAGCAGCAGAACAAGCAGCAACAGAAGAAAAAGCAGCAGCAGCCATGAAAAAGGAATGGTTTCTTACCAGCAAGGAAGTCGTTTTAGAGCTCTCTCTCTGTGGGGATGTGTCTGTAAGGACTGAGAAACTAAGAAAATGGTCATCGTTCAGTCATCGTTTTGGTCATCGTTCTGAGCTGCCTTTCATTTTCGAATTTTTGAGGTGTGCTCATGTTCTGCATGATATCTTTTACTTTTGGCACACAGCTTCTGGATGCTCTTGGAGGCTTGATTTCATGCCGATATTAACTTGCTGGATGAATGTCTTCAAATTCAAAATCAGGCAAACATATATATCAAAAGTCATCGTTTTTTGTGTCACCCCTATCGTTCCTGAGAGTTTCATGATCATATCAAGTATCAATGTCCTGGTGTAACTGTTCCTAATGGTCGGAGGTTTTGGCGGGCGCTCATATAGTCTTCCGGTTGATTTTCACTAGCATCATGATTTTGATGAATCTCAACTTGCAGCGTCGGAGTGTTGTCCAGAGTTCCATGCAGAGCATGTTTGAGGATGGAAGAAATCCTATTAACCACCTGGGATGTGCAATACCTTTCAATAGATGAATAAGATACATGTTAATTGGTGTAGGATTTCTTCCATCAACCGTGCCATTGGTATCTATTTGTACTGTTCACTGGCTTGTTCTCTAGAGGTGCGGATATGTGTGACTCACATATCACGTGAATTTATATACATTTTGTATAAATAATGCAAAAATGGTACCTTCATATAAATTCCACTCCAAAATCTTAAAAGTTGCCTTCTTCTTGTTCAAAGACAAAGTCAGAGTGATCATGGTCAGGAGTAAAAAATGTCAGGGCAACATGAGCATGTAAAGGCTAAAGAGAGTGTAAGAGTCCAGTTTTGTTATCTTCCTACCTTTCTTAGTGTCTTAGTGCCACCATTTAACCAGTAATTTTCCCACATCCTTGCCATCACCAAGCCTAAGACAGGATTAGCACCAGTAGAGTACCTGAAAAAACATCGCAAAAGGATGGAGTTCAGAAATGATGAAAGTAACAGTTGTTCAAAGAGAAAAAAAAACCACTCGCGCTCATGATTCTGCTGAAAAACTGATTCGGATTGTTCAAAACCTGAAAAAACCTTGAAAAAGAAGGGGGAATTGTCCTACTGCCAAATCAAATTGTACGACTAATCAAGTACCTGTTTTGGGGGGATGACAAATGCCAGTACACGGATGATTGTAGTACTAATTAATCCAAACAATGCACTATTTTGTTTGGGGGAAATCCCCCAAAATCACCACACGTTTGCATTGTTTGATCCCCCCCAAATTGCAGTACGCTCAGTTTAGGATATTGTGGTTTCACCATGTTTCACCAACCTCTAATCGACCCTGAAATTTGACAATAGTTCCCTTAGAGATTCTGGAAGCTGAGTGGAGGCTAATCTTTCGAAGCACTTGGAAGAGGTAGCGGTTCCAACAAAAAGACATACAAGAAATGTATCCAAGTCGAAGTGGGTACCCTTGTTTGGGTATACACATAAGAGTACCTGGAATTTTTCAGATGAAAAATTGATGGGCTGGGAGGATCAACATGTATCTATAGTTGGTGGTTGAACCAACCCCTTTGAAAAAAAGAAATAGTCAAAATGGGAATCTTCCGCTCAAATAGGGGTGAAACTTCCAAAAATGTTTGAAGTTCACCACCCAAGTATGATTTGCTGGGTAAGGGTACTGTTGATGGACGAAATCCTGCACCACCTGGCATGGTTAAAACCCTGTAAATAATGGGATAATTATCATCCTTGGTGGTGCAGGATTTTGTCCATCAACAGTATTTCAGTCTGTTCTCATGATTCTCATGGAGATCGACTCGAAGAAAACAGCAATTTCCGAGCCAAAGGCTCACCATTTTGGTTTTGCCGGAGGGTGTGGTAGATCATGACATACACCAACGTAACCCCTGAAAAGTTACCTCGCCCCAAAAGGACAATAATCTTCCAACCATCCATTTTCAGGTGGATCTGTTAAACTTTGGGTGTGTCTATGGGGATTCAAATCATCATGGTGACATCTTCACAGACTCATCTTTGGATCAATTTTACCTTGGAGTCCTACAGATTCCCATTCTTCAATTTGTCAGATGGAGTGAGTGCTGAGTCTAATAATTACACGCCCTGAAACTAAGATAGCCATGGAAATCCACCATTTTGATGGTTTTCCAAAAAAGGTGGGGATCTTCCATGGCTATGTTACTGTGCCGGAGGGTAAGCTTTTATAGGACTGAAGCGGATTCAACAAAGATATGCCTGAAATGACATCCATCACTACCCAACAAATGACAACTTCATTGAAAAGTACCTTTCAGACCTCAAACTATTTTTCAATGATTCTAAGAAAAAACTGGTTGCCCTCTCGTTTTCACAATGACATTCCTAGTCCACCGAAACAGCTCTTTCTTTTGTGTTGCCATCACCACCATGAGCGGGTCAGAAACATGGAAATCAAAGTTTGGGCGACGCCAGCTGCAGATGAGTCGTCAAATGATTGACTTAGTTTTTTGTTGGGTTTTAAACACTAAAAGTAGATCTTCAGAATGCCATCACTTTTCAAGTTTCACACTTTAGAGTAGGATTTGGTTGGAAGATTTAATGTCAACCAAAACTTTCCGCAAATTGGAAACATGGTGGATTCTGTATCTTCAAGGCTTTAAAACCCCGTGATCACCAGGATGATGATAATGTTTTAGGAGAGTTTGGGGAATCCCTAGGCCTTCATTACCTACTGTTAACTGGATGGGGATCATTCCAATATGTAAATAAATATATATGAGATGTACATAGTCATAAATATCCACCACACAAAACTACAAATTATTAGCTCCCAACATGAATAACCCAAAATTCATGATGATCTTGAGAAAAAGGTGACCCCCTTGTTATGGCCATTTTTGGTGTATCTTTGTTAAATCTCTGATGTCTTCAAGGTGATTCTCCTTCCAGAAAAAGCCAATGTTGGAAGCTGAAAATCGCGGATTTGGAACGTAGCAATCAGCTTTTCTAAACCTTCATCTTTTTGGGTATCCAAATATGTTTTTCTTAAATTTCAGGGCTGTATGTTCTGGATGTTTTCACCCAACCTCATATAGTATAGTTCACCAACCTAGATTTTTGTTGAAGGGGATTTACCCTACAATCCTATGTACCAAATAATTATACATGTTTCAAAACACTAATAGATATCATTACATACTCTTGATGGTTGAAATCTTGCACCATATATTTCAGATGTATCAAACCCTGTAAAAAATGGGATAAACTACCAACCTCAACTGGTTCTCCCGGATTTCTTCCACCGACAGTATCATTACAACAGTTTTACAAATTGTATCTGTGACTTTTCTTGTAATTTCAGAGATCTCATGATGATTTCTGCAGTGCCGTCGCGAAAAATCTGGTGGCAAAGTCACCCGTGGAAAGCGTGGGCTTTCTCAAACAAAATTCGTTCATTGAGGAGAAACAGAATTTAAGGGTTACGGAAATACCATCCGAACAGAATTTAGCGAAAGATTTGAGGTGAATTGAGGTAAAATTCAATTTATTATAGGATTCACCTCAGTATCCTTAAATTTATACCATTATGGGATTACTATAGGAATCTAAGGGGTAGATTCCCCGTTCAACAGATTCAAATTTGCCTCTCAAGAGAAGTTTTTCCTATGAGCTTTTTGTTTGCAACTTGGCAACGCGGAGCAAGGAATATGTTTGTTGATGTTCAGATTGCGAAAATTTCATCAGTGTTGATTTGGAATCCAACTGCAGATCTCTTAAAGAAAAATCAAATTTGAAGCAAGTCAACGAATTAAATATTAGGGTGTCCATGGAAGTTAGTAACTACAGAGTAAGTTAGTAAGTACCATGGACATCCCAGTAGGAAATAATCAGTTAATGAGTAAACACAAATGCCACAAAGTCGCTGGCTTTTCCACGGGTCTTTTAGTTTTGTCTTCTTTCGACCACCAAAACGCCTAGATTTTTTGGGGATGTTAAAATTCTGTCCCGGGTCTGAGATTTTTCGGGACTGTCCCTGGATTTCGGTGACTGTGCCGAAAGCATAGTTGAAGCCACCATGGGCACCAACGAAAGCCGGCAACGAAAACCCCCGAAGACATGGAGGGTTTCTCCGAAACGAAGACTCGCCATTGAAGTGGATCCGTTTCAAAACATTCATGACACGCTGATACTCAGTACTTCTGATGGTTCTATAGTTTGATTCTTAAACCTGAATTCTTGCGGGCATTTTGAGAGGATGCCCCTTGCGTTTCACCATCACCATTTGGGGGAATTCCCAACAGGCACTTCCAAGATTGCGATGAAATTGGCCCAGTCACATGTTTTTACTCTAAGATCATCGTGCTAAAGTTTTAGCTTGAGATGCATGTCTCCGGGTCAGGAAAATCATCCAATAGAAAAAGGTAGCGGAAATCTCCAACACCACCATCGAGCGATGAGCAAGGCAAAGCTCTTTCAGCAAATGACTTGATGAGTTTTGATGGAATGAATAAAATACATGTATCTATATAATAGTATAGTATATATATATATATATATTTACATATTACAGTATACATATATAAAGACATCTAAATCTCAATATCCTCCTAATTCTTTTCCTCAATGTTCCTTGACAACTTGATCTTCAGGCAGCTGGCACCAAGTCCCGGGAGCGATCGCCTGCCGTTGGCACCGGACTTTTCCCGACCGACCGAGAGCCCCCCTTTTTGGGTCCTTCCAACTTGCCGTGTCGGGATGTGATGTGAAACTTCGGAAGTGTTTTTTGTTTGAGAAAAAAACCTATAAAAAACCTGGAGATGAAAACAGATATTGATATAATACATATATATATATATATAAATATATAATGGGTACACAAACATTGATATGCATTCTATACAGTTTATGGATGTAAGCATTTAACACAAATTGACGGAAGATCCTGATTTACTTCAGCGAATTGGGGAACAACTATGCCTGATGCCTTCATCACCAACGACATCAACAACGACTTTTCGGACCTGGAAGCCGATCAGCCAATCTTCTCAAGGCACGAGCACTCACCTGAGAAGTGACCGATGAGGAGGGTGAAAAATGTGCAACCCTATATGGAAGGGTGTAGCAGGGGTTGGGTCCTCAAAATAACGCCGGTTTTGAGGGGTCAGGATACTTAGGGAAGAAAAAACCTTTGGGTGATTTTTTTGTGGTGACTTTTTTGCTTGGTGTTGAAATATGGTGGCCAATTACAATTTGAAGAACCAAGTTTTGGGAATAGCAAAAAACATCACCTAATAACTATAATTGGGAATGACTAAGGGTGACTAGAAGTGGCTATATGCAAGTATGACAGATTCAGTCAGTACCTCAAGATTCATTGGTATCTCAAAATGGATGGATTTTTTGCTCCGGAAACCAAATGGCTCTTGAGTGTTCCTAATTTTGAGACACCGAAATAATGATACACGATTTCTTGGGGTTATGAAAGCATGATTTCTTTGGCCTTTTTAAGTCAAGTGCAAGTATCAAACGGAATCTATCCCTGGCAATTCTTTGTGACCTTCTGGGGGCGGTTAAATGGCCTTTTAAATGGTTAAGTTACCTGCAACTGGTGGATTAAAAGGTCACTTTGAATCACCTGGTCCCTAATAATTCCTAACATTAATGTTTGAAAAGGATTTCTGATGATAACGCCGACAATTTCAGGATCTGAGATTTGCGGAAGCAGAACACAAGTTCTTTAAAGTGGTGGCAGTGAAGGAATTCTATGTGATCAATGCCTCCGGCGCATTGACGATACCCAACATGACGGAATCACTCTTATACCGAATTACCAAGCCTTTACACCTTCTAATCATCATATTAAAATACATTCAACAACCACATATCAAACAAGTATCTTCCCAAATGCAAAATCTCAAATCTATGATCTTCAACTAAAACCACAAACATCCCAACCTATATAAACCATACACCTTCACATAATACAGAATATCCCAAATTATAATTCTATAACCTTCAACTATAAAATATTTACATTAAACATCCGATCCCCCAAAAAAAAATCCTTCCCTATACCCCTATACAGTACCCTATCTATATCCAATAAAAATCCCCATATTATACCCCTACATACCCCTTCATCCCCACCGGCCCATCGT
Organism: Breviolum minutum Mf 1.05b.01; assembly: GCA_000507305.1. Lineage (NCBI taxonomy): Eukaryota > Dinophyceae > Suessiales > Symbiodiniaceae > Breviolum > Breviolum minutum. Next base: position 99,889 of record DF240237.1, read on the forward strand.
TTCCATCGCCAAAAAAAGTGGCCAACTCGAAAGCTCGACGACCCAATTTCTGCGCCAACTCTCGGGCACCGTTGGCCAACTGAGGGTCTTCGCCTCGGGAGTCACGTGGGTTCGGAGTCCGAAGGGGACGAATTGTATATATTTACCGATCAAGGACTAATGGCTTAGATTTTATGGTAAATGTATATAGTAAATATACCGTTCGTCCCATGGATGGTTTGGGATTTAGATACTATTGTTTTTTGTTAATCAAACAACTTTTTTTTCTAGAAACAAGGAGGGGGGTATGGAAGTTTTCTGGAATATTTGTCTGCATAGGGGGTCATAGTAGCACGTTCTGAGGAAATACTGACAAAACAAAACAACTCCCAAAACAGAAAAAACAACTACCCTCCTGTAGGAACCAACGGATCCCCCTCCAAGACAATTTTTGAAGATGATGTTCCTTTTCCCCACGTGGGATATGTAAGCTCCCTGGGAGGGTACCATTAATCACTCCAAATGAAATAATCTCTCACCAACCTGGATTTCCCCTTCTTTTTGGCTACCTTTTGGTGGGGATTTTGGTCGTGTTTTCGGTCGCGATGAAATTTGACACCAAATTAGTATACGTCTTCCCCTCCAACCCATCAACCGCCGAGTCGAGGTCACGGAAGAGTTGCAAGACCGAGGTGAGATTTTGAGCGGAGACCAAACCACCTTTGTTTTAAAAAACGGGGCTCCCGGGAATTCGGTTCGCCAGGGGGCGGGGGCGTTAGCTAAACGTGGGGGATTGATTTTTGTGACCACCTTTTCTTTTAAGGGGGGGGGGGTTGCAAAAGTGACTGGTGAAAAAGTTGGGTTTGCTAGGGAAATTTGAAATCAAAGATCAAGACAAATATCAACAGCGAGTATGAGCTGGTAGTGTGAAGAAAAGATAAGGGAACGGTGCCAAAACCATCCCGATGGACCTGCCTACCCAGAAACATCAAACGTCTTTGGGCAGATCATATTCAACTAATACTTCCCCGAAGTTTAACAGCTCGCCCCTGAAAAAAAAATCATTTCCGGGCTTCGGCCTATAATTTTCATGGGTCGAACTGTGAAACCTCAGAAGTGTAGACATTTCACAAGGTGGGAGGAGCCCTTGAAATGAGAATGGAATTTCTGCCATAAAGCTAACATGTTTTTTCGTACCAGTTCCCCATCACGTTTTTGGGTCCTCTGGATCACGTCCAAAAAAGGGGACCTACATCTTGTGCCATCTCGGTGTCTCCCAGCAAAAAGGCCTCAGATCAAGAGAGAAAAGAGAGAAGGCTATGGGGAACGACTTTTTTGGATCTTGTCTGAAGACTCATGACATTGGGTTGCATAAGATTGCATAAGGATGAGGGTGAGGATGATACATAAGGATGAGGGTGAGGATGATGCATAAGGATGAGGGTGAGGATGATGATGATGATGATGATGATGATGATGATGATGATGATGATGATGATGATGAGAAAAGCAATCAAATTCACCTGGAAATTATTGAAATAAGAAGGCTTCTCACCTGTCGACACTCAAAGCTTGTTTGCTGGCTCCTTTTCCCAGCCATTCAGGGGGTCAGTGAGCATTTCAGGCAAGCTGTAAGAAATGTAAACATTTCTCAAACCACCAATACCCTCCCGAACATTGACAGAAGTCCCCTGAAAATAGGCCATCCCAAGAAGGAAATTAATCATCTTCCAATCATCAATTTTTGGGGGGGCGAGCGGTTAGTTTCACAGAGGGTAACAACATAAACAAAGAAAGAAGAACATAAAAAACAGATCTGTTTTGTAATAGAGCCAATCACTTTGAGGATTCCCTGCATCTTTTTAATGTCCATCCCTCCCCTAACAGCTCCGTTCATGCCTCCTTTTGTTATAGACACGGTGTTTCTTTGAGATGTAGGAAGTTACGTTCAAAAACAGAAATTCAACAAAAACATCGCCACCTTTCCGCAAAGTCACAATCACCTTGGTGGTGTTGGACACAACCTTCCTCAGCAACATGGGCTCTATGGAACGGTGGCATGGTATATAGGACCCCTGGGAGATGCTATGATTCCCCAAAATAGAGTAGATGATAATCATTTGGTTCCAAAATTCTCAGATAATCAAAACAGTCTTGGATCATGCTTCATCAGTCGATGATGTGAGAGTGCGCAGACATGAAGTTGTTGGTAGACCTCACTAGTGATTTTACGCACCTGCCATGTGGCCACAAAAGCCTTGACTTTAATATATAAATTCGTTATGTACTACAATCTGAAATGCGAGTGACTGCAACAATGCCATACAAACATGTCATTCGAAAAACACCTGAAGTTATGAGAGTGTATGATCAAGTCAAATATATAAGACAAAAAAATCAACAGACACAAAACAGAGTGTTCACCACCACCATCAGAGCATTGATAGTTCAAAACCCTTGTGTATCCTTGTGTCATGTTCTTCGTCTGTTGGGCAAGTTACCGAACCACCCTTACTACTGTAGTTCTTGGTGATGAATAGCATGCTAAAGCCCGTAAAAAATCACCAAACCAACAAACCAAACACAACTTTTTTTGGGCCAAAATCTCCGGGAGAAATGCCCCCGGTCACAGATTTCCCCGTCAAAAAAACATCTTCCTCCTCCTTGTAAAAACCGAGGCACTCCTCTTCCGGCGTCAAAGGTGGAGCAAAGATATCACCGAAGGGACCCAATGGACTTTGCCTCTGTTTCTGGAGCTCCCATGGCAGAATTTATGGCTGGTGAACCAACCGGGCCACGTACCCTTTCCAGAAATAAGGCCTTTATTAAGAGCTTATTAACCATTGGTTTCCCTTCATAAGGCCTTATTAAACCAGATGTCATGACAACATGACAAAAATTGGGTGCACTTGGTGATTCAAAGTACAAGTCACCTTTTTATAGCCTGGTTGGAGGTCACCAACAACCATTTAAAGGGTCACTTCACCACCCCCCCAAAAAGGTCACAATCGCAGAATTGCCAGGTGGGTGTTGTTTTTTAAAGAAGAGAGTTATATAAGAAGAAACATTTGAATACAAGAGGGACATTTGCCAAAAATATCTTATGTGAAGTGTGTTTAGTGTATGCAACGTCTTATGTTTCCTTTGGATTTGAGCTGCAATCACCTGATGTGTGTGTGTGTGTTTATTCATCACAAACTTGCTTGGATTTGGGCACACACATCTATCCCCAAAAGATACCCATGAATCATGTTCAGCCGAATGAAGGCCCATAGATATCTTTCCCATACCAAGATCTACTACAAAATGGGTCAAGTTGGTGTCTTTTTCCAGGAACCTAAAATTGCTGGTTTCCAAGTTCAGTATCTCCTTTTTCCAGGGGTCCCCCATTTTCAGGTGCAAGCTGTTAGTTTTCCGGGGTGTATATAGAGATATATTTACATACATACCAGCACCCTCAAAGGGGTGCCAAATGGTTCCGTTACAGGGTGTCAAATCACCATCCCTTAGCGTTTAATTGGCACCCCTTTGAAGGTCCAGGTATGGAGATTTATATGTAATTACATATTATGTATATCTATATATTGGGAGGCCTTGCCTCCCAAACAACGGTCACCACCAAGATTCTGTTGTTTTTATAAGGAGATCCCAACCCAAACCTGCACGAACGCCGCGATGGCATCCTAAGAGGGGTTTCGCGTCCCAATATATATATATATATGTATATATTCATTATATACATATTAAATATGTAACCCAAAGGCAAAAATATATTAATCTATATATATATAAATGAGAGATATACATGAGAGATTTCTACATATCTCCAAGATCCATCCATCCAACAAAAAACGTAGTTTCTACCCAACCAACAACTGTATTTCTATCATTAAACCATCCCAAGATGTTGATGGTTTTGGGCCCCACTTCCCCTTCTCTACCGGTTGCCAAGGCACAACAAGGCAGGTCCAATACCTGGTAGTAACCTGGAAGAAGCAGCTGTTTGATATAGAGAAAACCTCCACCTTTCTACCATCAAACGCCTCATCTATATTATATATATATCCCCAGAGGTCCTTTGAAAAAAACTAAATCCAAAGGTCCCAATGAAAGTGTGTATATAAATGTAGTTCTGCAAATTTATGTGGTAAACACGTGTATGGTGTATACCATCATTATGTATCTCCATAATTACTTTCACAAAAACGAGGAGTTACAAAAAAAATTCATCATATTCCATTAGTTGTTGGTTGAGCTTGAAAATGAAAACGCAGTAAAGCTACCATAAAAACCAGGAACAGGGATGTCGCGATGGATCGCCCCCACGGCATTTCAAAAGTAGCAATCAACCCGTTCAGGTTGGATTCTTGTTCGCAAAAAAGGTGGTGGTAGTATTTTGTCTATTGGCCATTCTAATGTTCACATCTCAAATTGTCTGAAACGGCAAAAACACCAAGCAAAAGCACCAACCATCAAGCAAAAAACATGGGCTGAAAACACAAACTTGAATCCACCAGGAAGACACGTTTTAAAGTTGTTGGCTTTCAACTTGTCTTCCCCCCCCGAAAAAAGAACTCCTAACATTTTCGGTTAGCGACTCAAAAATCATTGAGCCCTATTCACTCACCTTCATAGTAAATATAGCACCCCCCAAAAAGAAGCAAGGGGTCCCAACTTGGCAATGCGTAAAAACAAATGAATGGCCCAGTAATTTGGAAAAAAAAAACATGTGAGCAATGGAAAAAAAACTTTAATCCCATTCCATTATACTGGTTGTTTAAAAGGGATCCTTATAATGCTTCACTATAATCCTATAATTCCCTATGTAACTGGGTAGGATGTCATCCCCTATATATCCCCGAAACAACAAAACAGGGCCCTTCTTTCATTGCCTAAAACGTCGTGGGATTTTCAAAACGCGCCTCAATGGAGATGCATTTGCTAAACGTTTGCCCAAGGCTTGAATCCCTCCACGGCCAAGGCAATCAATGCCCTTGACAGTCCTGAGGTCACGACAAATGGTTTCGGAAGCCATTACCCTCTGGTAAACTAACATAGCAATGAAAAATGGGTGGTTTCCCATCATTTTTGTTGGAATCTTCATCTCGGAAGATTCCCATTTTGACAGAAGTTGAAACCACCAACTACACTCCGGTAAACTGAAATAGCAATGAAAAATGGACCCGGATTGAGTCGATGTATTTCCTATTGAATATGGGTATATTCCAGCCAGCTATGTTAGTTTACCAAAGGGTAATAGGACCTTACACCCCGCAAGATATGATGGAAGATGGACATCTCCTTTATAAAGGGGGCCCGTAACACCTCAGGATCCATGTTAATCTTCCCGAGTGTATTTCTGGCAGAGGTAGTTGGGGGGTTTAGTTGGGGGGGAGTAGGTTGACTAGCTATTATTGTTGAGAGAAGAGTTGTTGTGTTTACAAAGGGGCGACAACGAAACTATAGAACGTCGAAATTAAACTTTTCAATGACAAGACCAGAATATTATGTAGGTGCCTCATGAAATTGATGTTCCCTAAAGTCATCTGCTTTGGTGTGACGGAAATATATGGCAACAGGCACAATGAACAAAGGGAAACAGGCACAATGAACCTCCCATTTGGTGTGCCAGCATTTGAGGAAACAGCCACCTGATGCCAATAATGCAAGATGGCACTAGGTAAATCTGACCCAAGAAGTAGTGAAAGTAATTTTGCTGAATAGTGACATAGGTACTGTTGATAGTTCAGAAATCCCAAACAACCACCTGGGATGGTGCTAAAACCCGTCGTAAATAAAGGGATAACCTACCAACCTCAACTGGTTAGCATGATTTCTGAACCATCCACAGCATGATTCAAAAACACCACGGATTCCAGCATTACTCAAGTCAGACCCCCTTTTCCCACAAAGCGTTTTGTCTAGGCTGCATATCAATCCAATCTATTTTTCCTCTTTTTCCTACTCTTCTACATGCTCTCTTTTGGTGATTCTTGCTACAAATTCGAATCAAACATATGTTTGTTGTTCCTGCCAGTTGCTTGAACTCCTGTTGTATCTTTGTAGTCTTTTTTGTCCGTTATTTTTTCTTCACAGGGCCACCCTTGACTAATTAGCACTTCTGCCGAGGCACTCTTCCACCAAGAACTCACCTCGACTGGCAAGCTGGGCTTTGCTTCAGTGCTTCCGTTTGATAAGAGTTGGTACTGTTTGATGGTTCAGAAATCCCAAACAACCACCTGGGATGTATAAAAAACCTGTCGTAAATAATGGGGATAGTCACTAGAAAACCTCAACTGGTTAGCAGGATTTCTTCCGTCAACAGTATCTTTTTATTTAGGTTAGTTTATGAGAGTGTGTATCGATAACAACTTCCAAAACCTATTAGGTACACTGAAGCCTATGAATTGGAAATCAATGTTTGTGAGTTCTGTGTTCAGTCATGTCAGCATGTCAAAGCTTGCAGCAATTAGACTGCTTACATAATACAGATACGTGGCAACAAAACCCGACCCTTCACCCACCAAGTTGTCATATTATTGAATCTTGAGCTTTTCACCCATCAAAACGGAGGGAGAACAAAAAAACTGGTACACGCCCTGAAACTAACATTTTCGCCCCTGAAAATGGATGCTTCGGCTTTCCTTTTGGGGTGGGTGTGTTTCGGCCCATTTTCCGGAAGCAAAATGTTAGTGTCAGGGGTGTAAATGATACTGCTAGCTGCTAGTTATAAGTGGAGTTATGGGGCCCCTCTCAATGGCCGAAAATAGAGGGTTATTTCACCCCTATAGATGGAGTTATGGGCCCCTACTTATCACAGATACTGCTGTTCGTTTCTCCAACTTCTAAGGTGTTAGGGCCCATTTCCCAATGCTTCGATCCACCAATCAACTTAAATTCTAACCAACCAAGGTACTTTTCGAAATTCCCCCCAAAAAGTACCAACCATTTCGTGAAAAACATCAAACCAAAAGTTTCAAGCCTCCAAGATGAGAGAAATCAGCAACAAATTGTTGGAAAAAATCCATGAGGTGCTGAACCCCCGCAAAACTAACATAGATATCCAAAATGATGTGCTGTTTTATAAATATCTCCTTTCAAATATGCCCGTTTTTTCCGTTTAAGTTAAATTTCTGGGGTGTAAAGGTAATTCACCAGGCGATTCACCACGATCCCCTGCCCCTGAGACCCACGACTTAACATGAATTAACCCAACCAAGCTGTTTCTCCCATCATTTTCCGTCCCCAACATCCCCATCTTGTTTCGAACCAAGCAACGGAAAAACCTGAGTGAGTGGTGTGAGACGGAAAAAAATTGGCCGTGTTTGATTTCCCTTGAGTCAATGGGTCAAAGTACATCAGTATATATGATGACAATGAACCACCCCCAAAAAAAGAAGAAGACATGCAACCTGTAAAATAAAAACATAACATGAAACCAAACCCATAGGATCCATGTATGGTATATTGATACCTATATGTTCAATCAAGAACAACCATTCATGTAGGTAAATATACCATACATGGATGGTATGGGAAACCAATGGATATCAATGGATTGTTGGAAAAAAAAACACGTTGAAAAAAAAGATCCGGGGCTGATGACTTCAGCTTCCATTAGGATCAACAACTCCTGCGGAGTCTTGGAGAACAAACCTGCAAACAAACATAGCTACTCCCCTGAAAACTAACATGACATTGGAAAATCACCATCTTCAATAGGAAATATATCTTCATTCATGGTGGATTTTCCATGGTCATGGAAAAGTCTCTGGAGGGTATATTTCGGAATTGCATAATGAATGTAGATGTGCTGAATTTTTGTTGAACATAGAGAATTTTTCATGTGCTAGGATTGATTTTTCGGAGGGTTCTTTTGAAATTTCCAGGTCGGGAAACAGTGTAACATGAGAACCTTGAAAAGGCAGACTGTACTACCCCCATGGAATCCATGGGACTGGTCTATTTACCTGCATTTGGCTTGAATTTATGGTTTTCATGTAGGTAAATATACCATTCCCATGGATTGGGGAGGGGATATGTTTTCTCAAAATCATTTTAGGATATTTCATAAGCAAGTCGCGCTATCCAGCTGTTGATGGCATTGATAGATGTACAAGGACCAAACCTACTGGTACCAACTCATGATTTAGTGGTTTCCAAAAATAGAAGGTTTTCCCCCCGAATCATCCACTTTAATAGGGTTTTCAGTTTTCCATTATAAACCATCCATTTTGGGGTACCCCTATTTTTGGAAACACCCATTTGTGAAGAAACGATTCCTTTGCTGCTCTAAGAACTGTTGGTTTGACTGTTTGACCTCTCCTAGCCAGCTAAATTTTTGGTTGGGGATCCGTCCTCTGAAAACCGTTCCCCCACCCGTTTGATGTAGATCATGGAAAACAACAGAAAAATATAACCCGTGTTATGGTGATATGTTTCCATATGTTTCCATATGTTTCCTTGTATTGATGGTCCAAACCCATGTTCCAGGATTGTTCGAAAAACAATGAATATCAACATGGTCATTTTTCACTCAGCCCTTTGGCATCCTTTGGCAATGTAAGATTCGGGGGAATGTTTCATGCTCCTTTATCGTTAAACATGGTGATTTCCTTAACAGGAAACATGGTGGTTTTCCATTGCCTCCACTACCAAAGGGTAGTATGGTAGTATCATTCGCCGATTCAACTATGCCTTCAACCATCACCTACCATCCACTAACCATCTTTCACCGAGAAACGCCCCATCTTCAGACAGCAAAAAGGTCAATGCCTCCCGTGCTCCACCATCACCACTGCTTGATGTGGCAGCCGCCCAGCTTGTCGGTCTATCACCCACTCGCTGGGTAGACATTTGCGCCTGACCGCTGGCGTGCGGCGGGACACCCCACCGATCGTTTCAAGTATAGGCAGAACCGTCAAAGAAGTTACAGCCCACAAAAAATTGCATGTTTGCTGGAGGAAAAAAAACATTGGTTCATAACGATGCTCCTACTTTCCAGATCAAGGGTTTGTATTGAATGCAACACCACTATTTGGTCCCTGCATCCGGCACATGTCGCCTGCACCGCGATCATTTGTCCTTAAAAATTGTTGAGACCCATCCAAATTGTACAATTGTGCCTATGGTGACAGCAATTCATCTCCAAATTGGACACATACCTGAAATGTCTGGAAAGACTTAGAACAATTGCTGTTTTTGAAGTACTGAATCCAAAGGGTATATGAATCGAGTATTCACTTAAGGAGGCGCATATGTATATATATATATATGCAAATAGGGAAACAGTAGAAGGCATGTATAATCAAAAATATATATATATACAAACACATGTATTATTTTTCATTATACAAAAGATGTGTATCTTTAGATAAATCTCTATATAATACAAGGCAATATAGACAGCATTCATCTATATCCAACCAGGGTGAATCCATCCCTGCGCCTGGCGCACTTTGGTATCCTCATTGCGCTGGGAAAGAACGTCGGGGAAGCAGCAGGGCAAATAGGAAGTCCCGATTTTGTTGCAACTACATCTTCACGACTACCCAAACAATCTATGTATGGTATATTTACCACAAATTTAAGCCACGTGTAGGTAAATATGCCATACATGGATTCTATGGGCTATATGAAAAATGGTGTTATTCTTTTCTAAAAAAAAATAGGAGTGCCGACTATCTGATTCTTCTGATACATTTCAAATGCTGGTCAATTTGTTTTACCAAAACCAAAAGGAAACCAATAAAACTCATGACTCAATGAGTAACGACTAACGATCCTAAAGGTGCAGAAAAAAATCAAAGACGCGTGTGGTCATAGCTGCGCTCAGCTAGATCTATACCCCATTTGCCACACAGGTGTATGTGGCCAACATCTAACCCTATAAATCACAAAAAAAACATTTACCAAACTAACCATCTACCCTTTCTCCATCTTTCTCCCATAATCATGGATTATGACATGGAAAATTACCAAAAACCACAAAGGAAAGCAGGTCATTTTTAGGGACCCAATCGGACCCACTTCCATGAGTATTAGGAAGAAGGGTTCCTGAACGTGGAATTTATGAGGAATCCAGGCGGTCCACGAGGAGATGCCCCATACGAGTACCAAAATCTGCGGCCGAATGGGACCTTACCAACGGACACCTAAGAAGGTTACTAGAGCTATTAAATACCCAGGTTTAGGGGTCCGTTCAGTGGGTCCTGTTGGAGATTTCTTGGAATATTGGTTTATATGGGCCCTTTACTACCTTACCAAACTTACCTGCGGTGGCATCTATAACTCAGCATTCATAAAACCCCCATGATGTAGGTCCCAGATTAGTATAATTATTTTCTGGTGTAAATTCCAAAATAAAAAAAGAACACGGGCTCATTCATCCACGGTTGATATGAAATTGACATCATTAAAGGTGTATATTCGGCCAAATGATAAACTTTCACCGACTTAGATCTTCCTGAAATAAAGATTTTTTTCCTTGGCTACCTTTTGGGGGCCCAGGTCGCGTGAGGTCGCTATAATTTGAGCAGTGTATACATAAATGGTGTTCTCCCCTGCTTTGTTGCTATAGAAATGAAAGCGCCCAACGGCCAAAGGAATGCTGTCATAGGGCGAAGATACATCGTGATTGCCACAACGTTGCTGTTTTGGAGGGGGCTAGACTAAAGCAAGATATGTGAGCTGAGATATATAAACAAAGGACGGTGGTGGCAAAAAATTGCACGATTGACCATTGACATAGATGATCAAATCACCCATGAAACGGGAATACAATACGCAACCATTCAAATCTCTGGGCAAATTATGTAAATAGAAATATTCCCAACCCTAAATTGTTGATGTCATGTTCAAAGGATTCCCCACCCTATAACGGAAAAAAAGGTTTTTTTTACCGACCAGCGGAACAAAAAAAAATGGTTTCCGCGATAAATAATTTGCCCAACCATTCTCTCGATATTTGTCCCTGAATTTCGGCAACTCCCTAGACATGCAAATACCTCCTCAGGTTTGGTGTATTTTAGGGGTCCAAATACCAAACCTCAGCAGGTGGCCCTGGATGTCTAGGGACTCTTTACCATCCCCATGATTTTTGTTGGGACCCGATGGAAGTTTGATAGCCTGGTAGCTATGATCGATTGGTTCCATTCGCATTGAGATCTGACATGACGTGACTATGACGTGCGATCATATAGTTCTACATGATATGACATGAAATAATAGTAAAATTATAGTAAATTCAATTTTGGTTGAGATACAATAATGGATTGCTACATTTCTATGACCACCCTTAAAAAAAAACTTCTTAAGTTTCCATGCATGGCCACAAAAAAAAAAAAATGCGCCTCGGCCCGAGTGGTTGCTTGCAGAACTTCATCCGCATCAGGTGCGCGTTCCTTAAGCTGGAAATCATGTTGCTAGTGTCAATCGCAAAAAGGTGTTTCCTAGTTGGTGGTTTCAACCCATCTGAAAAATACTAGTCAAATTGGATCATTTCCCCAAATAGGGATGCAAATCAAACATATTTGAAACCACCACCTAGTATTTGTAGGCATCACTTTGGTGAACACAAATATCTAAGATCTCGTCACCAATCGCCCTATCGTAACAGATCTTCTATCTGAATTGGTTGGGTTTTTTCCCCACAAAATCCTTGACCTTAGGTTCATCTATGTGGATACTGTTGACAGAAGAAATACCAGTAGGGCTAACCAGTTCATAGATAGTCGGAAATCCAGCTATTTAGAGGGCTTTCTACATTCTGAACATGTCAGCCAGAAATCTGAACAAGCAACAGTTTCAAACCACCATGGAGCTTTAAGTTTCTCAAAGAAAAACACCAGCAAATCACACTGAATAATTACTTGGATCAATTTAAAAATGAAGGGCATTTTTTCCAAATGTGCGTCCTCGAATCAGAGTAACAACATAATAAATACACATGATAAACACATTATATATATATATATCTATATCCCTAGACATCCAAACACCTGCTTCTCGAAGGTATTTGGACCCCTAAAAACACAAAATAGCCTAAAACACCAAACCTTGGGAGATATTCGCCTGGATGTTTTTGGGTTTTTCAAAAAATCTGTGTAGTACAAATATATATATATATACGAAGGACGAAGGCTGAGAGCCAACAATAGAAACCTCTTAGCTTTCCATGAGTCATCCTGGTTGATGAAAATTCCCGGATCCTGAAAATTTCATGGTGATTTTATGATCCCTATCTAACGATCCCGGAATCTAACTGGGTAGTATAATCACCTATATAAATACCCTAAACAACCACGTGGGGCCTTTTTTTCAGTGCTCAATTGTAGTCCCATATCCAAAATTTTCAAGTTGTGGATTTAGGCTAAGAGCAGGTTGAAGGGTGCCAGACCACCAGACCGTTGCTTGAAGCTCAGTCTGGGGGTCATAGGGTCAAGCACTGCGGGATGACGGGATGACTCATTTTGCGTACGTATTCTATCAGGAAAAGAGTCTTTGAAATACAGTTGATTAAGATACTAAGGTTATATAATTGTTTGCAAGGTCTTTATCATATGTTTAATTACTAGTTTTGTTTTCTGCTTCATATTTCAGTTGATAAAAAAAAACTCTGGAGTCTATCTGCCGGTTCTATTTTTTTTGTAAAGGTACGTTATTTTCCGTATCAACGAGGTCCCTGAATTTCAATGAACAAAAAATCCCCAACGGAAATCCGGTGGAGTTGCTCCCAACACAATGGGATCACTTTCGTGAGGGGTGTACCCTGAGCTGTTTGGCAACATAAAAAAATGGCTGGCCGCCCCGAAAAATACCCACGTAGGGAATTTTAGGGAAGTTTGAAAAACCCCCATCTGTCAGCATGTAAAAAGTGTTCATTCCGAATGATTCCCGGAATAGAGTTCCTAAGGGCCAGCCAGATAAAGCCATCTTGCGCATATCTTGCGCAACGTCTGTTTTTACTCGAAAACTCTTTGAATATATTAGCGGCGACATTATATAGCCACTACTGACTTAGGAATGGTCAAGGTTTCAATAAGCCTAAGCTACAACCTGCAAAGGCATCGTCCCCAATTGTCTTCACAGATGCAGGGATGGTGATGCTTTCCAAAGAACTGCAAGAGGCAAAGGCGCCATTCCCAATAGACGTCACAGATTCAGGGATGGTGATGCTTTGCAAAGAACTGCAATATATAAAGGCATCGTCCCCAATTGTCGTCACAGATGCAGGGATGGTGATGTTTTTCAAAGACATGCAACTTGCAAAGGCGTTATCCCCAATAGACGTCACAGATTCAGGGATGGTGATAACTGCAATATATAAACTTCTTCATTCCCAATAGACGTCACAGATGCAGGGATGGTGATGTTTTTCAAAGAACTGCACCATGCAAAGGCGCCATTCCCAATAGACGTCACAGATTCAGGGATGGTGATGCTTTGCAAAACACTGCAATTTCTAAAGGCATCGTCCCCAATTGTCGTCACAGATTCAGGGATGGCGATGCTTCCCAAACAACTGCACCATGCAAAGGCACCATTCCCAATAGACGTCACAGATTCAGGGATTACCACCTTAAGCATTCCTTTGCAACCGAGGAAGGCTGATTTGGAAATTTCCGTTAGAGAGGAAGGGACATTCACTTGGAAAAAACCGGCCTCTGCATGGATGGCCTTCTGGTTTGCAGCTTCAACTTCGTTTCTGGAGAAAATAACAGTCACTTCAGATTCAGCATGCAGCCCTGCATCCTCTAGTGTCTGACCATTTTCATGTACCTGTGCTCTTTCGAGAAAGATCTCTACTTTGAGAATCTTGCTCTCGATTGGATCTTCACACTTCTTTTCAAGGATCATCAACTTCAAGTCTTGAATGGTGTTGCTCGGCGAGATGTGAACAGTGAGCACACCACCTTCTAAGGTGTTAACTTTCACTTCTTCCATGGCCGCCATGGCTGCAATATCAGTTGAACAAGCTGAATCTCACTTTTTTGATCACAAACAAATGCTGGAAAACATCCCTCAAACGAAGGCTTCTCAGGAAAAGGAAAAACCGGCTACACCCTTGAATTTCAATGGGAAATACATCTTCATTCATGGTGGATGTTTCAGCTTGTCATGTGAGTTTTCGGGGGTATATTATATTTTCTCCTTTAACTCAAGCTGTAGTGGTCGACGTTGTGTTTTGTTTACGGGGTTTCCAGGTCACACATTGGGAGGGGCCGTTTTTTCGGTGCTGACACGACTTGACCGAAAAAGCGGTTTTTCCTGGATAACCAGGCAGCGGCTCGGTCCCAAACTTCATGCACGCCTGTTGATGGACAAAAATCCGGCTATATAACCAATTGACAAGGAAAATATCACCATCATTTATATAAAAGGTTGCCTTGCACCATCCCAGGTGGTACAGGATTTCTGAAGCATCAACAGTATTATTAGACAAATTTATCAAAATTACCATACATTTGCATTGTTTCATCTCCCGAAAAATTTGGCAATTTAAGGACCCAAAAATGCCCATGTTTTGTACAAGTGCAGAAAAAACATAACCTTCCATAACCATCCATTATACGTTTTTTTCTACCCTGATTTGTTGGGGAAATCCATTTTAAAAAAACAAAAACGAAAAAACGATTCTACTCCTTACAGATTTTATCCCCGTAGGATCCATCAAACTGGTATTACTTTACCATAAAAAAATGCAACCATTCATGTTGGCAAAAAATGCAATCGTCCGTCCCATGGATCCTTAGTGGATCTGATCCAAGTGATCCAAGGTACCGTGAGTCGGAAGGCCTGCGTTGCCAAATGTGGGTGCGTTGCCAAATGTGCAGAACTGGATGGGACAACTTTCAGCAAACTATAGTGGATGGGACAAAATATCCTCCGGTAACATGGCTCAAAGAAATTATGACCCTTTCCATCCAGGGAGACGCTTGGCGAATGGGCCATAAGAACACGTAGAGCAATGAGAGCTAGTTGGTAGGTGTCCAATTCATAGACTCCAAAGTCACATAGCAATGGACATCTTTCTTCTCAATAAATCCTCTTTTATGGTGATTTTAAAAATAAAGCTATCTCTGGAATCCCTTTATGTATTGAGGGGATTGATATGGGAAAAATACATCTATAGTATACAAGGTATACCTTTTCAGCAAAAAACATAGCAATGGAAATCACAAGAGAAAGGTGCATGAACAAATTGTCGATTTTCCATTGCTATGTTTGTTCAATTGCAAGGTTTGAAATGAAACAAGTCTCCAAAAATGGACTGGACATTTCGCCAGATTTCCAGTGTCATTGATACCCTTATAATACCTAACTTATAGCAACTAAATCAGGTTGGAGGCCAATGCCATAAAAACTCCCAAGAAACCGCTGTTTGAAAGACATGCAAAAGAAGCGGACAAACACAAACAGTCAACCAGCAGTTTTTCTTCCGCGATCCAGAAAAATCCGCGGTACCTCCAGGGCACGCAACAGATCGATGAGACGGTCAGCATCAAAAACGCCCTCCTTGCCGTAGACCATGTACCTGCAACAATACAAACAAGATTCCAAGAATTAACTATTATAATAGTACGGTATATAATGGTAAATTCAAATTGCTGGCTTGGGCTGGTGATTTGATATTTCAAGTGTACCCCTAGTAACAATCCCTTTCAGAAGAGAATCCCAAAACAATCCAAACCACCGGGCCCCAAACCCCCAAATAAGCATTAGCTGACCGTAACCAACGAAAAAAAACCTGGGTGGATGAAGTAAGACAAGTAGCTTCAGCAACTTGAGGATGGTGCTATTTCGGGCAAACTTTTATTTGGGGCATGGCACAAAATCACCAACTGGAACTTCCATGTGAATTGGGTGAGATGAACTCATGAAATATATGACGTGTGAAGCTACGGTTGTAGTTCCTGAAAACCAGTAGGAAAAACATACAACATACACTCCCTGGTTTGGAAAAGGTCCCCTTTAAACATGGCAATTTTTGGTATCTATGTTAGATTTCTGGGGTGTACCTCACACGAAATCTTCGAATCAGATTGAATCAGTACAATTATATATCCAATTGTTCAGCATTCACCCATATGGAGAGGTTGAACTTCCTGTAACCATTGGCTATAAAAACGAGACATTGAGGGGACCCTGGTAAACACCACCTGCAACCATTCATTGAAAGAAAGGCGGCTAAACCTTCCAAGTTCTCAGTCGTGATTCTGGGACCAAGATCGATTTAATGAGCTCCAAGCAGTGGAATGTTTACTCAAAATTCCCGGAAATTCGAACAGGCCACATGATGGAAAACATACGTAGTTGATGGTTCAGAAATCCGGCCACATAACCAGTTGATATATGGTAAATATCCCCATTATTTACAGGGTTTTATAGTATCCCAGGTGGTACAAGATTTCTGAACCATCAACAGTATGTTACTGCAAATAGAAACGGTGAGATCTGATGGAGTCAACGTTGACCTTTTTTGGGATCCCAAAGGTGTGATTTTTTCAACGACCCGAAGGGTTTTAAGATTATTAGTAGCTGTAATATTTCACCAAGGAACACTCTGAAATAAGGATATATTCCCTTACTAAACTACCCAAACTGGGGTGTACTCTTTTGAAGGCGTTGTAATTTGGCTATATAAACAAACCCTCAAAACAAAACTATCTGAAAGATAGTAGCTCTTCATGTGAAAGCTGATTGTTCCTACGACCAAAACTGAGAGTCATTATGGTTGGTCACTGGAATTTATTCGAAACATTTAGGTGAATCGAAAACCAATTTGAACAAATCACCAAAACCTGATGGTGAATCAAAATTTAAAATCAGGAATCAGTTTACAGTTTATGAAACATTTATAAATATATATATATATACATACAGGTGAATATAGGTGAATATAGGTGAATATATATATATACACACATAGGTGAATTACAATCAGGAAAACCTAACTCAAGAATCACGAGGTGAAACTCCGACTTTATCTGGATGTTTTGTCATCACTGCACCAACAAAAATCACACACACAACAACAAAAAATGCATTTTTTTGTTAAATACCATCAAGACTCTCAACATATTTTTTTGTTTTTGGTTTGGATCTCATTTTCCCGAGTCCCTAAAAATGTGTCTATTTTTTGCATTCCCCCCCCCCAAAAAAAACCGAAAACGGACGACCCGCCCCGACCGAAATTAGTACGAACTTAGTTGTAGTCCCTCCACTACAACAAGCACGGCGACCTCCAAAGAATGCANACGGCACCCCGGCCCGAGAAATTTGGACCAATTTGTGAGTCCCCTCAATCAACAGCACGGCACCTCAAAGATGCACGTAAACGATCTGATGGATTGGTCAAAAGCCTGAGGGCGTCACGTCGACAAAAAAAGTCATCAGCTGGTGGTCACGGCAAGGTCTTTGAGAACAATGGGGATTCAGAGGCCGAAATTAGAACGGCCTTTTTGCTTGGGGGGGGATGGGTTTTAAAAGCCTCCCCCCATGATTGGCAATGAAAAAAGCTCCATAATTTTTATTTCTCGTTTTTTTTTAAAGGATTTCTCTAAGATTTTTGTCGAGAAAGGTGTCCTGGGGATTACACCTTCCCATCTTAAGGATTGGAACCCTCAAGCCTATTCCAAGGAGGGATTCGGATTCTTTGGGTATGGTTTTCATAGAATTTTCAATAGGCTTCAAAGCCAATATGAATGAAAACACACTGCAAACCTATCATACACCGAGTGTTTTTTTGAAAATAAAAATTATATAAAGACAACGGAGCGGGGTCGCTGTATGCGAGGAATGGGAACAACAAAGAATCCAGTAATTTTGGATAGTGGATCTCTCTGGATGTACTACACTGTGAATTTGGGACTCTGCGTTATATTATATTTACTTACACATCTCATACACACACATAAGTCTGTATATTATATAAATATATATCTATATATGTGATATACGCAAACATGTTGCACAAAAGCTGCCAACCCTGCAAAAAGATCCACAGCGATTCAAAACAAAAACCGCATGACCCTCGCGATTCCTCTTTGACAGAAGCACAGTGTCATCATGTCAGAACGCTAGTGATGACAACTACTTCCGATCATATTTGACTTCCAACAAAAAATAGAAACAACCTAAAAGTCCTACAGCTACTGCAAATATATGCCTCGGTAAATCTCCTAATATTCATCCACAAACAAAAAAAATCTGCTGCTCTCCAAATCCCATTGTACCAAGAGGCTGTTTGGACAGATATGGATACGCCTGTCGAACAAAACCAAAAAAACAAAAAACACACATCAAGCATATAGTAAGGGTGGATTTGAACAAATCTTGATCAATGTGACCCTTGACAAATATGCACACACAGTGATCTTTGCCAAAAAAAAAGTGGACACATCAAGGGCCACATTTGACAGAAAACTTACTCACAGTTAATTTCCGTCCGTCAAGCTCGGCAGTTGGTCCTTATTCGCTTCAGGAGAAACGAACGAAAAAATGTAATCTGCTTGGTGGTTATATAGACTATACCCTGGAAGATGAACGGCTGGAACCGACACATCACCCATTTAGAAAGGAACCTGATCTTCCAAACCTCCAGGGAATTATGTTCCAGCCGTTAATCTTCAGGGGGAGAAGTGGGTGAGTGTAATGCCCACAATCTTAACTTGGTAGTTAAGTAAATAATCTTCGCTTGTATCTCCTTTCCTTCAACTTCAAGGAATCGGGGGAATCGGGAAGTGCACTTTCAAGACAGCAAGTTGCAGTCGTTTTGTTCAAATATTGGAGTGACTTTAAAGCAAGTACAGTACATTCATGGTTTTGAATAAATAGTTTGAATATCTATTCCAGATTCATCAGGCCTGTATGTTGAATCGTCAATGTGTTCATATATGTTGTATGGCATCCAAGTCAAATCTCTTGAAACTGAAACTGGCTCTAAAGGGATCTAAAAGGTGGTGTTTTCAACCGATTACACCATAGTGAACGTAGATGGCGCAACTCCTCAAAGGTGGCGATTTGTAAGGGGGCTATGACAAACCAATACATGGGAGTTGCGCCATCTATTTTCCAGGTGGTATGGCAATTCTTTCTGTAGTAACAACCCGGGCTCATCTTTCCCAAGCAAACATGAATGCTGATAGATTTATTCCAGAAGTAGTCACTCACCTCACACGAGTCTCTCCTGTGGCTAAAATGCTTTGGATATCTTTGGATATGGTTGCCAAATGAGCAATGAAAAAAACCCTGGTTGGTTGGATTATATAGGGGATTACACTACCCAGTTATATAGGGATTATAATAAACTATTATAAGGATCCCTATCAACCAACCAGTATAATGGAAAGTAACAAAGGTTTTTTTTCGTGGCTCAAATATAATGTTCAAGTTTCCTTTCTAAAATAAAGCCTGGAAAATGATGTGCTTACCAAAAAGTCAAACGGTGACCAATGGAATGGACATCATCTGAAATGTTGTCTCTCCAAAGCACAATGCTTCTGCAAAGGTTTGACTTGTGACACTCCCGGTAAGAGCCTAACCACTCACCCCCAAAAAAATGAAACTGCGAAAGGTCAGGTAATAATTTTCCAAACCGTATTCCAGAATTCCAGAAAGCGCAGCAACTAGAATTTGGAAGGGACAAGTATATCAACTTGTGATACTACACCCAAAAAAAATAACATGAGACCTGACAATGATGGTTTCCAAGTTCGGAATATCCTTTTCCAAGGGCTGATTTTCAGGTGAACCATGTTAAACTTCAGGGGTGTATGATCTTGCATTAAATATCATTTTTGGGAGTTTATGGTTGGTTTCTGAATTGCGACTCCCAACTGCGCCTCGTCAATGATGGCGAAATCCGGGTCACCCACAAGGGCGATGCCCTCTAAGACACCAATGGCACGGATGATGAGTGCAAAGTAAGGCCTGAAACTTTTTTAACATTCCGAAAAACGGCGAGAGTGTGTCAATCATGAAAAAACTTAGAAAAATGTAGTTCCAAACGAATCATATTGTATGTATATATATATATATATACATACTATTTGTTTACTCCAATATATTCATGTCAATCCCGAAAAAAACACTCAAATATAGATGGATGCTTGTACTAGTGGCATTTGTTGACCTTGGGGATACGAAGGGCCGGTTACTTCAAGTTGTGGTTGGAAGTCAGCAATCGTTGTAGATTCATCTCGAACTTTACAAAAAGGAATGAATTCAAGTGTCTAATATACCAAAGGTATCTCAACATATTTAAAACACTCGCTGACCCCTATTAGTATATCCTATCCTAACTATATTCAATCAATTCCATCCAAACAACAACTTGGCAGTTCCATGTGAATATTCAATGTTTTTCATATCTTATAGTAATATTCCTGTATTTGTTTGACTCCCGGTCCAAAACAGAAAAATCTCATCCCCTACAGGACTTCACTGTTCAGCCAAGGGACGGGATGCGAAAGGGAAAGTCAAACCTGAATGCTTCGGTAGCTGTGACGAGATGGTAGTTGCTGTTTTGCCAAGGCACATGTTTTTTCAATAAAAAGCGATACACCCTGTAGTCAACATAGCAATGGGCAAAAACACTTGTTCAATTGAAATGATCATGTTGAAGATGTGATAACAGTCTCCTGTTACATGTGACTTTACCAGAGGGCATTGTGACTGCAAGTACTTTGCAGATCAAGTCTTGATGTGTCCAAAATGTTTAAAACATGAAAAGTTCCAAGTCGGTAATCCCAAATTGAGACCCGAAACAGAAATCATTCAAGTCGCTCATAGCTGCAGACAGTTCAAAGGTAAAAGGAACATCGTTTAGTATGTCTTCACATTCCAACAAAAATTGGGAAAACACCATGAAATCTCTTAAAAAAGCTCCAAGGGTCAGAAAAAAAATCCTGCCAAATAAGTGCCCCCTAAAGAATTCATCATCACTTCTAACTCCTCCCATGTAGGTCTCAGTCTATCACTGTTCTGAAAGCACATCCATCAATGTATTGGGGGAAGGAATGAATCAAAAGCCTTCCTTGTGCTTCTGAGGGATGCTGCTCCCCGCTCAGGATTCCAGTCACCACCAGGATGACATTACATGTCTAAATAACCACAGCGCTTTTGTGCCGCGGCCGTTTGTGTACTCTTTGTCTTCTTCTTCTTCTTCTTCTTTTTCTTCTTCTTCTTGTTGTTGTTGTTGTCGTCCCGATTGTTTCAATTTTCATATTGGGGGATCATTTGACACCCCCCCAAAAAAAAACAAAAAAAAACGACCTGACAAGGCGGGCCTCGTCCAGTTATACCTAAATAAGTAGGGGAAATACCACTTATAGGGGTGAAATAACCCCAGTTACCCATTTATTTTCGGCATTTATTTTCGGCCCATTTATCAGGGGGTGAAATAACCCCAGTTATATCTGGTAGGGGCCCACCTTGAAAAAAACATACCAGACATTTTATATAGATGTCAATACCCATAGGATCCATGTATGGTATGTATATATGCCTGCATTTGGCTAAAAAATCATGGTAAAATGTAGGCAAATATACCAGTCCCCATGGATCACATAGGATAGACGCAACACCGAGGTACGTGATTTGTGCTAAATCTGCTGACAATTCATTGAAGTTGATGCCACGTGCCTCGATTTCTAGAAAGGAAAGCGGCAAGGAATCGATAATCACCGTCCGTTTTTCAAGTTGAAGGTACCGGGTTAACCAAAATAAATGACAGGGATTTTTACACGGTTTTTGGGAATGGAATTGTTGACTAAATCAGAATTGGATTGGTCTCTACTAGGTACCGAATTTCCAAAAAATACTGGATTTTACCGTAAAATTTTACCAGTAAATGTTGTTTCAGGATTCTGGGTCAACTGTAGTTTTGTTCTAGATTCCACACATAGTAAGTTTAAGTACCAGTCTTTGGGGGTTCTTAACGTATGAAATTTTTCATTGAACTACTTGCAAACAACAAACAACCCAACTAGCAGTTCGGTAGAACCAAGGATAACTCAATCCATTTACATCTTCATGAGGGCCCCAACTGCAGCACGTACAGTTCCGTTCACGAATCAGAATCATCTGGTGGAATTCACAAGCAAATCACCAGCGAACACATCTTGACCAAATGGTGAACTGTTGCTTTAGGGCCCATCGATCGGGAATTTGAGAAAGATCCCTATGGCCTGATATTGAAAGAGCAAGGTGGTGAAAGGCCTTCATATTCATGATTAGAATGCCAATAATTTCTGAAGATATGACAAGAATGAATTTGAAGAAAAGCTATGTATAATACTAGTAGCTATATAAGTCTCCTGTATATAAATATATACCCAGATGATCCATATATGGATTATCTACCTTACGTGAAAAATGGCCAGATTCAAAAAAAATGTATGCAAATATTCCCTACATGGAGCATCTGGCATATAATAACAAACTCTGAACCAGGTATGATATGTTTCATGTGTTGCCCTTCCTTAGACTTGACTCTTGGAATATCTTCATTCGACTTCTTCAAGGTCAAATATCAGCCACAAATGGCTTCATTTGACGCAGTTTTTGCGATGAATAGAGTCCAAAAAATACACTCCAGGGAAGTAACATATCCCACGTGAGAATATGGAAAATCATCTTCAAAAGTGCCTTTCTGAGGGGATATGTATGTTAGTTTCACGGAGGGTATGTTTGAAAACATGACCTACTCTTGAAGTTCATGCTTGCAGTCAAGATGCACCACCACCTGACCGAGCGAGGGAATTTGTAGACGTGTACAGCTTTTAGTGGGAATGGAGGTGGACCATCCACTTTTTGAATAATGGTCAAAGAGTCAAAGATGTCAAAAGAAGGTCTTTAGCAAAGAAACAATGGTGGTAAAGATGATTCTCTTCCATCCAAAATTCTGAGAAATTGGAAGAGTACCCAACTAAAGACCCCAGAAAATTCATATACTCCCCCAATTTTTTTCACATGGAACCTGAAAATGATGCTTTCCAAAAGGAATCTCCTTTTTCAGGGACTTCTTTTCAGGTTCCATGTTAAATTTCAGGGGTGTACTTAAAAGGAAAACTCCCCGTATCAACTTGTTAGTGACCTTGGGGCATCAATGGGACGTCCTACTGAAAATGTTTTTTCAGATATCAACACCGCTATCACCCCGAGGATCCGGGGTAAACTCACATAGAAAAACATCATTACCCATGAACTCACACCAATATGTATAGCTGAAACCAATCCAAACGCACATCAACCAATGAAAAAACCTCAGCAGATTTGCACACATCTCATCTAAAAACGATTGGTTTCCCCATGACGTCCTTCCTGATGTCTCATAAATTTTACACCCCTGAAAACTAACGAATGTCCCCTAAAAACAGACTACTGTATTTTAGTTGGGAATACTTCTGAACCAACCATTGATTTTTCAGGGGACATTCGTTAGTTTTCAGGCGGGGTAAATCAAGCAACCAACTTTAACGCGAACCACGGTGACCCAACCGAAGACCCTCCAGGTCTCCTTCCGTTCGGGTCAACTGTCTTTGCCTGCAAGTGCAGCATCGAAGACCCGCGACAGCGCTGGAACGATGGGCTTGACATCGACACCTATTGGGTGGGAAGGCGCCGTGTTGGAGCTATCAAGTGGGCAATTTTAAGGTTTCTTTGGGGAGAAATGCCCCCATGAAATCATGGGTGATTTCAAAGATTTGCTCTGAAAAAGCTTGAATTGGAAAACAAAAACACTTATAGTTTCAGATCATGCACCAAAATATCAAATCCAAGATTAAAAAAAAGAGATTCCCATGAATCATGGGCGATTTCAAAATCGCAAATATCATTCCAATATCCACAAAAGTCGCAAAAGATTCAAACGAATGCACCACATCAATCAACCAACCTGGATTTTCACCGGAGGGCATTGCTTCCTTTTACCTATCAAGTTAGTTGGAAGCAGTGATGAGTACCCAACATCTTGGTTTGTCTCCAAAGTACGAAATCGTTCAAAAATCACATTTCTCGATTGGGAAGCAGGCCCAGTGCTTCCGACTACCAATTTGGAACCCTAGCAATCACTAAATGCGAAAGTGTGTGCTTGATTGCATTTCATATCTGCAAAATGCCATGCCACACAGTCTATAAAAAATTCTCGCTGAATCGTGTGGAAACATTCATCTCAAAATCACCGCTTGACTTACAAACCACAACCAAAGATAGTATCCAAGAGCCAAGATACCTTCAGGAATAAAGTCCAACTTCTGAAAATCACCACCTCAATGTTCGATGGTCTTTTTTTGCAAAAACCCGACTGTTCATGCTGGAAAATAACGCCGTGAAAAATGTTGCGAATGCGATTTCGGCAGACCAAAAAAAAGGCGGTGAAAAAGAAGGTGGGTGGATTTTTTTTTTTGGCTCATGGATGAAACTGACACGTCACAGGGTTTTATATATGGTTTCGCCACGTAAGCATGTGGAACTGTGGAACCTGGGGACCTTCAAACTCCATGGATGTTCTTTCATAGGTTCATTCATACAGGAAAAGGCACCCTGAAACCGCACCAACTCTGTTTTATGAGAATTTTAAAACACAGCAAAAACACAGTTAAATCATCAAGGTCCGGATATTTTGATTGATACCTTTAATACCTCATCTTGGTACGAATTGATGTTTATATGAATTGAACATCTTAATTGGTTTCCCCCATCCATCCCATGAGTTCCACCAACAACAACAAAAAACGCACATCAACCAAGTGGCCGATCTCCGCATAGTCACGGTGCACTAAGTGAGAGATAGCTTCTACCATGCCATAGCGTTGATCATCCTTCGGATCGGTGGGTGTCACAAAATCACAAACTTCCAAGGCGTCAACTTCTTCTGTTGAAACCATGCGTGTTGATTGTGAGTTGTTCTGGTTGGTGGTTTCAACCCATCCCAAAACTATTAGTCAAATTGGATCATTTTCCCAGGTACGGGTGAAAAAAAAAATGTTTGAAACCACCACCTAGTTTTGTTTCAAGCAACATTGTAAAAAAACATACCTACCGTGTTTCTGCTGATAAGCTCTGATAAGTCATGTCTTTATTAGTTGGTGAAATCCAAATCATGTGAACACTACTTGAACTTGTGGGACGTTGATTCAGTGCAAAACCTCTATGCAGGATTGGACCACAATCAACACCTCTGAATGTTTTGTACAGGTTTCAAGGGATCATGAAACATCATATTAACGTTGAGTACAAATTCATAACTTCCAATCGGAAGTATCTCCCCTCCAAGTAATGTAGCAAAGCGCAAAGCAGGGAAATTCACCGATGTTTTAGACATGTTCCAGTGGGACGGAACGATGAAGGGACTACGGAGTTGAACGCCAACAACCGTAATGTCGATTTTTCATGTGAAGATAGCGGCATGGCAAACCGTTTCATCACCAAAAGCTACCCATCAAAATTGGGAATTCTAAAGGCTACCCCGGGAGTATCAATCCTTGAAGATTCCCAACTTCCCGGACTTCCCCCTTCAGGTGTCATCTGCGACCAAGCCACAGTAATGCTGGTCATCAATCCGAAATCCAAGATGGCCAACCTGCGGTGGAAAATCACATGATTCTTAGAGGTGATAATGGAATAAGACATGTTAGACAATATCCTAGATCTGAATCTGAAATATCTATATCTGAGTTTACAACGTTATAAATATACTTCAATTATATACATGTCTTATTCTATACATAGAAATGTGTACAGCAAATACTCGAAATTTAAAGCACATGATCAAATTGCAAGTATCTATCACAAACTTGTCATCATTACTGCAGATTTGAGCCCTTTCTTCAGGAAATTTCACATCCACCCGCTTAGTAACCCAATGACCAAACCCATCCTTACCCTGGAACCCCACTGACCTGCCATCCGGTGTGCGCAGCATGTTGCCCGGATGAGGATCTGCATGAAAGAGGCCCTGGTGACAGGCTGAAAAAATCCGGTGGATGCTCCTGTAGATTCATGTTGTTCATTGTAAAAAGAACGAATTGGATGTTTCCGAAAATAGTGGTACCCCCAAATCATCCATTTTCATAGGGTTTTCCACTATAAACCATCCATTTTGGGGTATCCATATTTTTTGGAAACACCTAATTATGAACAAACGAAAGGCAAAAACAAACAGAAAGAATGAAGCCATGCAAACATGTCATGCAAACATGTCGAGATCTTTTATTTTATGAACCCTTGCTGTGCGCGCCGTGACAAACAAAAAATCATGTCGAGATCTCGTTTTTTTGCCATGACTTGAGAAAAACCCCGCAAAATACAAGCAAGTTACTTCCCCAATCCACACACACAACCTGTAAAGAAACAGAGGTTCCGGCTTTTGTCAAATGGGCATTATTTTGTTCACACCTTTTAAACGCCAAGATGTGCAGATGGAAACCTATGGATAGCTCCCTACCAGTAGCTCTCAGTTAGATGCTTCCATCAGCTCCTTAACTTCATTTCCAAGCACCCAGCCCGAAGCTTCACCTTGTCCAACAACTGAGTGAGATAGGCAACCACACCCACCTGACGTTCACAACGAGACGATGTGGGGCCCAAAAATTGGACCTTGCATTCAGTACCATCTTTTTGGCTCCATTTGGAAAGGTCTTATTATCCGACAATTTGGAGGCGGATGTTGTTGGAAGAGACATGCCAACTTTGCAGAAAACAAGGTTGACACTAATTTTGTGGAATGTCTAGTGCTTTTCACCTTTCAGGGATGTATTGGTGTGTCTGTGTATGAGTATGACTTCACTCCAGACTGGAAAAAACGCAACTTATTTTCATAAAGATCATGAACCATGGCTCTTCACTCACAAGACAAATTCTTAATATCCAGCAAACATGTTTTTCCAAAATATCCCCCTGGGAACGATCACATATCCCCTTTTTAAAGGTACTTTTGAAGATGACGTTCCTTTTCACCAGATGGGATATGTGGATATGTCTTGAATAAGCATAATATAATATTGGAATAAATCTGTGATCTTTGGTCCTTTGTTCCTATTCTTTGAACAAGATCAACATCCCATCAACTTCTCCAAAAATCTCCCGAAAAGCTGGAGGGCGAGGTCACCCTGAAGTACACCCCTGAAATTTAACAGTTCGCCCCCTAGAAAAAAGGCAATCTCAACAGGAAAGGATCATCTTCCAACCATCATTTTTGAGGGGCGAGCTGTTAAATTTCGGGGGTGTATCAGAATCAACTCATCCAACTTCCCTTAAAGGCCCCAAAATTGTTGAATTGAGCAAGCCAAGTTTCATGAAAACCCGAGACATCCAAGCACCACTTAAGGTGAGGATCCGTATTATTTGGACCCCTAAAAATATGACGAAACTACAAACACCTTTAACTAAGGTATTTTGGATGTCTATGAATGATTCATAGACATCAGTTGTTCAGTCAATCTCCAAAAAAATACAGCCTATAGTGATACAGTCTTGAAACTATATTCATACAACATATTCAGAACCATTAAGGCGACTATTGCCTCTAAGAATTTTTAGTATTTCACTTGGTCGTCTAGATATTTCCAAGAAATTCAATTATTGATTCAACGAGCTTCATATAAAACATATGCGCAAAAAAAAATCCGGGTCCAACGTTCCACATCGGTCCCCCATAACAGCTGCCATTAAGGTACATTCACCAGCTCGCGCACGTCGCCAGCCTTGGTCCACGTACCCGGGATTGACCCCCCAAAAAAAAGGGAAACGAACAGCAAAAAGCCCTTGAAAATAAGGCTTCCAAAAAAGACAAGTAGTCTTCCAACCATCCATTTTGAGGTGCGAACTGTTACTTTCAGGGAGGGTACCCTCAGGGTATCTAACACAGAACAAGTATAAAAAAGTTCCACCAGGAGATTTTTGATCGCTATCTTAGATAACCAAAGTGTACAAGTATGAATTCAATAAAGAAATGATATCAATGATATCGGATACCTTATTATCATTCACTGAAATCTATTTTGTATCGTGGCTTAAACATACTTTGAAGTATAAAGAGACACGGTTCACCCTTGCAAATAGAA
This sequence comes from Breviolum minutum Mf 1.05b.01, assembly GCA_000507305.1. Lineage (NCBI taxonomy): Eukaryota > Dinophyceae > Suessiales > Symbiodiniaceae > Breviolum > Breviolum minutum. Next base: position 127,935 of record DF240237.1, read on the forward strand.
TAATATACATTCCCTAGTTGCACTCTCTTAGAAGTGACAGGCTTTTGTAGCGCTAAAACATATCTGGCATAGCATGTTACGCCATTACTGTAGTAGGAGGAAGTTGGAGAAATGCACAAAGTGTAAAAAACAAAAGCTGAAATGGTTGCAAGAAACTGATACGAAATTGTTTATATAGGTCGAAGGCTAAATTCTTAAAACTGCATGGCATTTAATTTCATTTGGTTGATGGTTCCGAAATGCGCCAAACCATGGTGCGAAGTTTCAAGGTAAAGCTTTATCACCCAAAAAATCACCAGCTTGAGCAATGAAGAAAACCAAAGTTATCAAAAATTTATAGAAAGGAAGATTCCAAGGCACCAAGAATACCACAAATGAAGAAAATCAAATATCGAAACCCATATATTTGTTACCACCAATGTGCCTGCCCTACCAATGATTTCATATTTAAAAAGTTTCAAAGAAAAACCCAGTTTTGAGCCTTAAAACCTTTTGAAATGATCATGGTCGGGGGCTTTCGGGGCGCCGGCATCTGCTATCACATATCACACCCCCACATTTTCAGCTGAAACGCCTGCGATTGTGAGAGCTTTTCACCTTCCACCCATTCAGCGACATGGACCTGGAAGGGCAACCCGGTGAAGGGCAAGCTTCACCATGGGATTTTTCATGGCAGCAAAATCCCCTCCAAAAAAATCCCCACAAAAACCCACGTTTCCACTCAATGGGGGACGATATATTTACTTACATGAATGGTTAATTTTGTTTGGTAAATGTAGGTAAATATACTAACTAAGTACTTTTTTTGTCTTGGTATATGAAAGTTTGATGGATATGACTTATGACTAATATGTGGTTGCTGAAAATTCGCTGTGATTTTTTGTGGGATTTCAGTACTTAGGTAAACCTTCAAACTTGAAATCCTTTTGGTGTAACCGACAAAATCTGAGTATTTCAACCGAACAAAAATCTCGGGATCCTTTGAGACACTCCTATGTTGAGCGTTTGGTGGTTTTTCACCAACCCATCTGAAAATATGCTCAAGTCAAAATGGGTTCATCTTCCCCAAATTTCAGGGTGAAAACCCTGGGTTTTTTCCGTGGTTCTTGAAAGGGGATCCACCAGAAGGTTGGATCGAAGGTTGGATCACGTTGAGTCAGGAAGTTTTTGAACTGATCCTTCCCGTGGGAAATTTTAGGTGAGCCAAAGTCCTTAGCAAATACTGTATACCCAAACACTTAATGGGGCTGGGTCTATTTACCTACATTTACCTTACAAAATGAACCATTCATGTAATAGGTTTGTAAATATACACTTTTGATACACATTGAGTGGGACCTGGGGCCAATTTTATGATCAATTCATAAATTCACCCTACAGGTCAAAACTGATCATTTTGGGGAGTCAAAATGTTCCTCCCATGCAGATCCTGCAGCTTCTGGGTGACTCTCAGGGTCCCCAAAAATTCCGAAGACCCATGTTTTTTTCACAACCAAAAAAAACAGCCATTCCTTCGGAGCCAGTGGCGAAAAGAAAATATGTTCGGATCCTCCATTTCCCATATATAAAAATCTATGTTTTTTATGTTTACCTACATTTTTGGTATAAATTCCATGGTAAATGCATGTAGATATGAATATACCATACATATATCATACATGGATCCTATGGGGGTTCCCTTCCCTCCTCCATTTATACAAATTGGCGACCTTGCGGCAGCAATAATCCTCAAAGTTCTTGGGGATCTTGACCTCAAAGTTTCGGGGATGTTTTTTCATGACCGGGGCTTTTGATTCAAAAAAAAAAACATGGGAAAAAAGGCCAGGGCTTTTTTTCTTGGAACCAGCACACAAAAAAGATTTTTTGTTGAATCCCATGCATTTTTTGGTGAATCAGTGGGACTTTTTACTTTAAGTTGTTATTTTGGAATCCTTATACATTATACCTTTATATATTTGGGTATGCAGCAGGGGATGGCTGAAATCCCCCCCTGAATCAACCAACCAGTTGTTTTTTTTGTTCGTTGGCTTTGTTATATATTTTTGTAGGAGCTTAGGCTCTAAAGGGTCCGCGCTTGCGGAGACACGTGCGGAAAAAGTTTGATAACGTGGCCAGTACCCTCCCAGAACATC